>PVHX01009016.1:0-45048 GCA_004024805.1 Geosciurus inauris | reverse complement strand
TTGGGAAAACAGGAAATCCATTTGTAGTACAATGAAACTAAACCCCTACCTCTCACCATGCACAAAACTCAACTCAAAGTGGATCAAAGACCTAGGAATTAGACCAGAGACCCTGCATCTAACTGAGGAGAAAGTAGGTCCAAATCTTCATCACGTTGGATTAGGCCCCGAATTCCTTAACAAGACTCCTATAGCACAAGAAATAAAAGCAAGAATCAATAAATGGGATGGACTTAAACTAAAAAGCTTCTTCTCTGCAAAAGAAACTACCAATGAGGTGAACAGAGAGCCTACATTTTGGGAGCAAATTTTTGCCACAAGCACATCAGATAGAGAACTGATCTCCAGGATATATAAAGAACTCAAAAAACTTAACACCAAAAAAACAAACAACCCAATCAATAAATGGGCTAAGAAGCTGAATTGAAACCTCTCAGATGAAGATATACAATCAATAAACATATATATGAAGAAATGTTCAACGTCTCTAGACATTAGAGAAATGTAAATCAAAACAACTCTCGGATTTCATCTCACCCCAGTCAGAATGGCAGCTATCCAAAATACCAGCAACAATAAGTGCTGGCGAGGATGTGGAGAAAAAGGTACACTCAAACATTGCTGGTGGGATTGCAAATTGGTGCAACCAATCTGGAAAGCAGTATGGAGACTGCTTAAAAAACTTGGAATGGAACCACCATTTGACCCAGCTGTCCCACTCCTTAGCCTATACCCTAAAGACTTAAAAACAGCACACTACAGTGAAGCAGCCACTGCAATGTTTATAGCAGCACAATTCACAATTGCAAAACTGTGGAAGCAACCCAGATGCCCTTCAATAGATGAATGGATAAAGAAACTGTGGCACATATACACAAAGGAATATTATTCAGCAATAAAAGAGAATAAAATTATGGCATTTGTAGGCAAATGGATGGAATTGGAGAACATTATTCTAAGTGAAGTAAGCCAATCCCAAAAACCAAATGCTGAATGTTCTCTCTGATTAGTGGATGATGATACATAAGCGGGGTGGGAATGAGGAACATAGCAGAAATGAAGCAACTCTGGATGCGGCAGAGGGGAGGTGGGGGGAGGGAAAGGGGAATGGGTATAGTAAAGATGGTTGATTGAGATCGTCATTACCATCCTTGGTGCATGTATGAAGACACAAATGGTGTTACTCTATCTGGTTTGCAACCAGAGAAATGGAAAAATTGAGCTCTATATATGTACTATGACTTGAAATGCATTTAAATAAATTATAAAAAAAGAATGGAAAGATCTCCCATGCTCTTGGATAGGCAGAATGAACATTGTCAAAATGGCCATACTACCCAAAGTGTTATACAGATTTAATGCAATTTCTATTAAAATCCCAATGACATTCCTCATAGAAATAGAAGCAAAAAAAAAAAAAAAAAGTCTGGTAAAAAGTACATAAAGGAAAGAATGTGTTTTTACTTTCAGGATGCTCTGTCTCATAAAGTGTGAGTTTATAAAGACCCAGAAAATTACTGCAAAGTTTTCCTGCAATGCTTGTTTACTACAAAAAATTTATTTACCAAATATATAGAGGAAGGGCAAATAAAGTGTGTGAATTAATCTATTTTTTATTTATTTGTTTCTTTGGTCACGTAGAAAAATAAAATATTTGAATAGGTACTTTCTAAGTATTCTTTTTGAGTATATTTCATCATATTTTTCTCTGTAAACATATGCCTCATTGAACATATCCCAATAAAAATTCTATAGCAGGCATCTAACTGAAATTGAAGGCCTGGTTTGTGGTAATGGAAGAAGTTTCCATGCTAATAATTAGCACCCATTGAAGACTTGTTATAAGTCAGACACTGTGTTAAGCACAGTCTGTGGATTATTTTATTACATAATCACAGTAACACATTGAGATGGATTTTCTTATCGTCATTCTATCCATGAGAAAATTTAATTCTGGGAAGATAAGTGTGACTTTGAGGCTTTGAGCACTGCTTTCTTGGCAAGGTCAGGATTTCAACTTGTGTTTTTAACTGCTGTGATATAGAATGATGGTGTGCAGAGACTTTTTTCCAGTTATATTGGCACTGAATCTCATGCAGAATCAATAGCCAAATAATAGCTCATTAGTGCTCACAGTGGACAAAACTCTTGTTGCAACACACACTATGAAAGATGAAATCTAACTCTTTAGCTGCATTCCTAAATCCAATAGATTATTTCCTGAAATGAAGGTAAACATATAACAATAGAGTGATGCACTGGATGTTTTCTGTGCTTCAAGTGGGAGGATAGAGCCAAGAAGCAAATGTATGCCCTCCTCTGGCATGTGATTTTATATATATTAGAGACAACATAATTTTTGCCAAAAGAATCATTCTGCTAAATATCTCCAGTGATTGATTTTTCTAAATCCTAAATTACTTTAAGCTTTGCAGTTTAGTAAAAGGAGTGATCATCTTTTAATGGGTGACTAAGGTTATGAAATGCCAAAAATGTTAGTAAAATCAATAGACAATAGTATGATAGATAGGTAAGTAAAAGGTTCCAGTCTCATTTGCAATTTATAGTAGAAATTGATGGAGAAAATATTGTAGCTGTTTTATGAAATAGACACAAATAGTTATTATAAATTATATATATAAAGGCTGAATCATTGCAGTAACGAGACTCTGCCTCTAGAAATTTATTATTCAAAGTATACAATTTGACTTGAGAAAAAAATGGGCAAGTGTAATAAGTCAGATTTTCATACATTAAGTTGTTCATTGGACTGGATCAAGTATGGGAAGGAATATCTGATTTTATACTTTTTCATATTATTATTTTTCTCATATTATTGCCCCCTTCAGGAATATAGTAGGCTTACTAGGGTGTAAACAACAAAGATGAGCTTGTAGCAACAATAGTGATCCTTTTTCTTTTCTTTTTTCTTTTTTTGTGAGTGAACTTTGTTTTCCCCAGCAAATGCTAACTCTCAGGAGTTAGACATGCTGTATTAGAGGACAGTGCATAGGATTGCCAAAATAGAAGACAAATGGGAACAACAAAAATAAATAGTGCAGTAGTTATCTTTTATCTCAGGGTATACATTCTAAGACCCTTAGTTTGTGTCTGAAACTGGAAAGTAACGAACCCTATCTACCTATGATTTTCCCTATACATCCTGGTGTGTTGCCAAATAGTACAAGTTAGTCTGTGCTTACATGTTTTGTGCCCTGGTGCCTCCTTTTGCATCACTACTCTTGTGCTCTGGGGCCATTATTCAGTAAAATAAGGGGTGCTTGAACACATGCATTGTGTTCAATGCATGACCAATAACCAGTGGGCAGGAAAAGTGCAGAGTGTGCGTATGCTGAAGAAAAGGAGGATTGACATTCCAGGTGGGATGGAGTTGGATGGCAAGAAATTTCATATTGCTACTCAGAATGGCATGCAATTTAAAACTTATGAGTTGTTTATTTCTGGAAATTTCTATTCAGTATTTTCAGATCATTATTGATTGCTGGTAACTAAAACCAGGAAAAAATAAAACCACTGATAAGGGGCAACCAAAGGTGCTGTGAAATCTTAATGTTTAAATATTTCACTTTCTCTTCCTTTTCTTGCTGTTTGTTTACTTTTAAACTTATTTAGTATGCATATGCTCTTAGGACTTTCAACAACAGATGACAGTGTCATAAAGAGATAGTAGGTAGTGAAGTTTTGGCCTTGAAGGAATACACATGTATACGTGTTTGTGTGTACTTTTTAGCAAGGAAACTGGGGTAATAATTGGAAATGGTAAGAGGGGAGCAATGATTCCTAACCTATTGCTAGCTCCTGAGCCATGTGCAATTAGGAGATTAAAAACCTTTATTTATTTTCAGGGCACTTAAGGAAAAAAAAAAACCAATATCATTAGAGGATAGAGGATAGTCAGGTTTCCCTTAGGCCACAAGGTGAAAAAATGTATTGAGAAAAAGATTGACAATACAGGATGCATATATCGATAGTCATTTTGTCAGAGAGTCTTTGATAACAATTATATTAATTTCCTTGTTCATTAGAGGAATGGATACTGTTTTCCCACATTCTTACTCACTGTGCCATCTTTCATCTTTTAAATTTTTCCAATCTGAATGAGAAAATGCCCTGGCTTGTTGTAAAGTTCATTAATCTGATTAGTGAGATTCGGTATCTTTTTAAATGGCTATAAGCACTTCAAATTCCTAATATGTGACTCAAAGAATTGTTTTTATAATATTAGGTTAAGTAAAGTAAAACTATTAAATTTACTTACCATCCTTACCCATTGTGATTTGAAAGTTAATGTGTCTATTGTTTTAGTTTCATACTTTTATTAAATTTTAATTTCCTTAAATACGTGATAAGTCTTAGCTCTATCAATTATTGTATTTAACTGAAAGGATGTAAAGTTCTAACATTTATGTTAAATTAAAAAAATAAGCAAAGATCCTTGGTTAAACTAGTTAAAGAGTCATTGGAGACAAACAGACATTTAGTGAAATGAATTCAATGTTTTGTTCTGTTAAGCTGGATTCTTTTCAAATGTTTATGGAAGTAATCTCTGCTCTGCTATTTCCAAAACCATGTCTCACGGAAATACTAAAGAAATCTCAATTTTGCCTTTACAAATACAATAAATACAAAATGCTTATTTCATTTTATAGCTTTCCCTACTGAGATGGGATCAATATTTTATTTTATTGAGGGCACTTTTACTCTTTAGTGCAATAATATTCATTTTCCCACAAAGTACTTTATTAAAACTTGAAACTTGATAAAATAAAGGACACAAGTTCCCTCTCCCCACCACCACATTCACCCAATGTATTTTTCAGATTAGTGATCTGTGAATGAAGTCAGAGTCAATTAAAGTTTTCATCTTGCTGGAATTCATGAAGCAGACTGAAAAAAAATAAATATCAGTGCCTGCTGTACTTGGCAGTTAGTAAGAAGGTTCATAATTCTCCTTTGTGGTCTTCACTCTGAAATGGTTTATGTATCTAATAAAACGGAACCTTGCTTTCTACCTATTCTAATTCCCTTTAAAATTGCCTTATACGTGACATTACATTGCAACATCCTAAGATTTCTTTTGTTTTTTTCTTCCCTTAAATGTCTTCTTACGGTGTTTTCTCTTGACTTTGCTTTGATGTAATTTTTGATTCCCACTTAGTATTTTTTTGAGAGCAAGGAAGACAGAGAAATATGGTATGAGAAAGAAAAAAACATGCATATTCCAATAGGCCATAAAAATGATTCCTTATTGATACTTAAGCTAGATGTTATGGCATATATTATATGTCCTGAGATTTAGAAACATGCTTTCACTTTATGATATAGCATTATCTTTTTCCTTTCTTTTCTTTTCCTTTTTTTTTTTTTTTTGGTACTCTCAAGTGTTTTTAAGTAGTGAAAGGATTTGTCAGTTGTTTAGTTTCTTTTACACTATGTATTAGGAATAAAAATTTTGTGTATTTACAAATAAAATATACCTGTGTGAGTGCCCTTAAACATCAACTTTTGTCATTAATTCATTAAATATATTTGATATACATTATGTATCAAATAATGTAGGGATGCAAATATGTAGGTGTCAACCTTCAAGTGTCCAAGATTTAGCTGGGAAGGAGACAGTGCATCACTGTGTGATAGGTAAGTGGTCAGAAGGGGACACTTGAAAACTCATGCAGCCTCTACTAGGGCGAGTAATTAGGAAGGGAACCCTGGGTGAGACTGGCAACTTGAGTCTTCAGTTCACAGGGAGTAGATCAGGAGAATGAGATGTATCTGGGGATGGTGGGAGTTGGTGGGGGAAAGAAGGAAATAGAGCAAAGGACTAGAAGTGGGGAAAATAGCAGGTTGCTTTATTAAAAAGAACTTGGCAAGGGTAGACCACATAGTTGGAGGGTGAAAGTAGGAAAGATGATTTGTAAGGGATAAGTGAGAACTAAATCATGAAAGGTCTTGTTTGTAACGCAGATGAGTGTGGCACATAAGGTCAAAGAAATAGGGGAGTGACATGAACAATTTATGTTTTCTTAAGATTACTTTATAATGGAAGAATTTATAAAGACTGAGATCAATAGATTTAACTATTTGAACATAAAAAAGCTACAGTTCCAAAATAAAAAAGACTAAAATTAAGAAGCAAGCTAAACTGGGGCAACTATTTATAATACATGTGACAAAGGTTAATCGTTTTAGTATTTAACAGGTTCATTCAAATTGAGAACAGCACTAAGAAGATTCTCATAGATAAGAGAGTGAGACACTCATAGATAATAAGGAAATAAAATAGGTGAACCAACTTATCAGTATGCAAATTAAAACAACAGGGAGGTCTCATTTTTTACTTGTCAAATGAGGAGATTTTTGAAAAAGAATTAGAATCAGACTACCCAATGCTGACAAATGTATAGAATAAAAAATTTTCATGCATTGCTGATTGGGCTATAAATCAATATAATATTTGTAGATACAATTGTGTATTGAATTTGCAAACTCTTTATTCTCAATAAAACACAAATCCCTTGTCTTGGAATTTGGGTAAGGAAATAATCTGAGTAAGGTGAAATACCCGAATAATAAAAATAAAGTGGACTTCTTTTGGCTATTTTGATGCTTAAATGAGATAATTCATGTGAAACAGTGTATTTCCTGGCACATAAACACACAAAATGAAGGTTATTATTGTGGCATAAATGTGGTCTATAAAACATGTTTAAATAGCACTCACTTAGAATACTGTATTCCTGAGAGTAACGAGTTTAATTTGGTTCACTACATTACATGCTTATGGAACATCTCTTAAGAAATAATTGGATAGTCACAATATAAAAATATACATTTTGAGATATTTTGGTATATGGAAAGACCCTTATTTAATATGAATAATGTTTAATTTGATCATTAATGAAGAGTGATAAAAGTTTGAAGAGAAATTTAAAATTTAAAGAATCCAGCCTGGAATTTAAGAGAAAAGAGAATGGTATAGCAGACTCTTGAACAAATAAATATGTGCTGTTATCTGAAATTATCTTAAAATGGAAGAATTGAGGTGAGACTTGAGGCAATTTTTCTTATGGTCAGGAGGTTGTAACCTAGCTGGAAGCAAAGGAGTAGAAAGCAAAATTATAACTGAATGATGGATAATGGCTTAAATTGCACTTTTGGAAACTGCATGTAGTCCAAGATTTGGGGCAAGTCATCTTTTTTCTATTTGAAATAACTTTCTCAGGCTTAGAATTGCATAACGAATCAGACTAACTCAAATTACCCAGCAAATGGCAATTGACATTTGGTAAAATATACACGGTTGCAAGTTTCAATGTTCAAGACTAATTTTTCTTTTGAAAAGCATTTGTCCTAAAGAACTGTGATGTGCACAGCATGTTACATCCGATAAAGTGGAAGAGAGAAATTGAACTATTAGATTGGCTCCCACCTCTGCACTTACCAGAAAAGAGCATCCCTGCCTTATTTGTTAGACCTTAATCGCTACCACCTTGGAGTTATTTTGAACTCAAAATGCACCCAGCATGGAATGGAGGGAGAGGGGAGAAATTGGTTTTCTGAAGCTCCTACATCCCCTCCCTTTCCCTTCCTGTCTTCTTTTCTCTTCCCCTCCTTCCTTCTTCCTTCCTTCTTTAAACACTTCCACTTAGATTCTTGGCTTAGCTGATCTGAGTTAATCTTTGTTCAGGGAAAGTTTGATAGCTAAGAACAGTTGTGGGTCTCCTAATAGATATCTGAAAGGTAGTTTGGTATCAAGGCATCATTATTCTTATGAAATGAGCGTAATGTTAAACAGTGTGAGTGAGAAGGACCTTTTAGAGTGAGAATGACCTAGTTGTTTCCCAACTCTACCTCTTATTAGCTGTGTGATATTGTACAACTCTCTGAACTTCACTGTGCCTCAGTTTTCTTATTTATGAATTGGTCTCCATAAGAGAAAACTTTTACTATATAGTAAAGATCTGGTGCCTACTATTATTATATCACCTTCCACCCAAACAGAAAACCTCTTGGATTTCATGAGAGAAGATATTTTGCAAAGATTAAATAATACTTACCACCCTTTCTTGCCTCTAAGGTATTGGCTCCTAAAGTGTTAACGTAATCTCTGCAATTTCTACTTCTAAGTGTCTATGTAGCATCCTTTTATCTCCCATTTTAAAATGCATGTCAGAATGCAAGAGAATTATGGCTGCAATATTCTAGAGATAATCTTGAATGTGATCCAATTTATTTTTATAAGGCTAAGAAAATTTTTGTATCGTGTTATTAAAATTACTTATGACCTACCACAAAACCGACTATTGGTAACTCTTTGGTCTATTGAAAGAAACATAATGGTTGTGAACTGTTTGACTTAAGGATGTCTTCAGATTCATGTTGGTAGCATTTATTTCCATAAAATTATACTGAGTGCCTTTTATTGAAGAACAGCACAGCACAAATTTCAGGATAGTTTTTTTTTTTGAGGAATAATTCATGGTAAAGAATGGGATTTTATAGAAAACAGGCAATAGATAAATAAATAATAAAATTAGGGATTTGGAAAGTAGATTAAGATGTCTATTATCCCAGTTCTTCATCCCATTTTAAGATAGGGAAAGGGAAAATGAGAAAGAAGGAGAATGAAATAGAGAAGACAACCCTACTATATGTGTTATAATTGAAAAAATACGTAAGAATACAGATTCTGAAAACTCTATAAATTTATTCAGCTTTGTATGTAGTATAGAACGAAACAAAAGAAAGTTATTTTATTATAACTTTATCCCTTACAGATAACAGTTTATTTATAGCCCACATATTGCTCATGATAATTTCAAAGATGATGCTTAGAACAAGCCCCTGCATCTCTGTTGTTTTACTTTCTCATTGGCTAGTTGAGGGAACAAATCAGTTGATGTTAGGTGTCTTGCTGTAATAGTCTGTTTCTATGAATATAAATGTTCGAAAAGGAGTCCTGCCATTGAACTGCTGTCTAATTTACAAGTAAGAACTACAATTTCCTACAGAAGTAGAAGGTCAACATGGTGGTATGAGGGAGCTCTGGACTGGTAAGTCACTTAAAATCTCAAAATCTCAGTAATTAGAATTTCCTCCTTACTTCATAGGGTTTTCAAGAGAGAAGAGACAGATGAAGCATATGAAAACACTTTTCAAATCATAAAATTGTATGATTGTAATCTGATAACAGTACATGAAATACAGCAGTGAAATAATTATGAATCCCAAGATTGATCAAATTAAAAAAGATGGTCAAAACACTATTTTAAACTGCTATCTAATTTTAATTTGAAATGAGCAATTAGAAGCTTCTTCATTATTAAACACTGTGTCATTACTTTTAGGTTTGTTGCTCTCTTATAAAACTAGGAGGTTGCTTACAAGTATTTAATATGTAAGATAGAAAAAAGAAAAGTGCTACCAGAGAGAAAATTTTACAATTAGAACATTCAGCTACAACACAAATAAAGTTTTCAAAATTATTCATTCATTAGTTATACTTGGGAGTGTTATGTGTGTCTTTTATGTAAGGTATAATACTTACTGACCCATTATTTGACTGCTGTCCTAACGTAATCTTCCTTTTCCCTCCCTCCTTTCTTCTTCCTTTCTTTCCTCTCTGTCCATCCCTATGCTCCTATGTTTCTCAGATATTATAGAAGAATTCTTCACTGTTCATTTATATTCCTTTTACTTTCTCTCAGAGGACAATGTAATCTAATGTTATGACTTTGACAATTGATGATGTGCAAAAAATTTCCACCTCTACATGCCCAGTCCTGACCTCTCTTCCAAGCTCCCATACCATATCTTCAATTACCTGATGACTACATCTAACAGTAGTGCTAACTTAAACTGGGTATATTATTTCCTCCCAGAGTTGCTCCTCCATTTTCTGGTCCTTATTTCCGTTAGTGTTTGTCAGCCTCCTTACACATAGGCTCCAAAACATCATCTTAAGATCATAAGAGAGAGTTCTTCCTCTCTCTTATGTTCCTCATCTGATGAACCACTGCCTCAAAATTTTAATATTTATTTGTTTTCCTCCATTTATAGGATCATTATATATTAATGATATTTTATATTTTATCCCTTAACTATATTATTGGGAAACATGTCAAGTAATCTTTATAGCTACATGCTCTCTTCCAATCCATTTAATACTTTATTGCCACATAAATTTTTAGAATCTTAAGGTCATAGAGCTCAGAATTAGAAACAGACCTTAAGGAGAAATATCCATTCAAATGGATGCTCTTCATTTCTCTCTATCCCAAGCCAAATCTGGCTTAAAGAATGTGTTGCAAACCTTAGTCTTTAAAAATAACTAGCATGATATTCTCCAACTCTGTCCATTTACCCATAAATGCCATGATTTCATTCCTCTTTAAGGCTGAGTAATATTCCATTGTGTATATATACCACAGTTTCTTTATCCATTCATCTATTGAAGGGCATCTACTCTGTTTCCACAGTTTAGCTGTTGTGAACTGAGCTGCTAGAAACATTGAAGTGGCTGCATCGCTGTAGCATGCTGATTTTAAGTCCTTTGGCTATAGACTAAGAAATGGGATAGCTGGGTCAAATGATGGTTCCATTCCAAGTTTTCTAAAGAATCTCCATACTGCTTTCCAAAGTGATTGCACCATTTTGCAATCCCTCCAGTAATGAATCAGTGTACCTTTTCCCCTACATCCTCGTCAGCAATTATTGTTGCTTGAATTCTTGATAATGGGGGCAAGGGAAGAATGGAGGAACTTTGGATTGAGCAGAGGGGAAGGAGGGGATGGGAGAGGGTGTGTGGGGGGGAGATGGTGGAATGAGATGAACATTATTACCCCTATATATGTGTAAAACTGCACAAAGGGGTGACTACATCATGTATGACCAGCGAATGAAAAGTTGTGCTCCATTTGTGTGAAAAATTAAATTAATTAATAAAAAACTGGCTATTTAAAAGTATTTTTTCCCCCTCCTTCCCGTCTCTTTCCCCGTTTTCCTTCTTTTGAGCTGAAATCCTTCTCCCTCCTTTGCCTTCAGTCTATCTCCTGGGATCATATAGAAATTCTAATCCCTCTTCCATAGAACTGGATTTCGATTCGTGGATAGTTATTTTGCGTCAAAGTGCAAACTCTCCCCATTAGGTTAGGGTTCAAAAACTGTCTAGTGCACTGTTATTTTAAATCATACTTGTTGCAAACTTCTGCACTAGGAAAACAAGGAATTGTGACAGCTATCTCTGAGTGCAAAGGTGTCCTCGCTGTTTAAAGTCTTTTGCTGAGGTTGGTGGGAGGCAAACTTTAAGGCCAGGAACTTCAAGAACATTCATTATGCACTCATACATGTCTGAGATAATTTAAAAAGTACAATTTCAGAAATATCATTTATCTGCTAAACTAGTCATGCTTTATTATATTTCACAATTAATTAAAATGTGACACAATTCTGAAAAATGCAAATTTAGATTTTGATTACATGTATTAAAGTACCTTCATCACAAGATAGTCTTTTGGAATAAACAGCATAAAAATTTGTCATTTATTACAGAGAAAAGATCATTTCCAAATTTTATTTCATTTCAGACGTTAACCTGATTAGTTAGTGAGGATGTCCTTTATGTAGCTCTCTGGGTCATAAATACTCTGGATCTCATGTTTCTATCAGAAGAAGAGAAAATAATTATAATATAGAAACTGAGTAAATAAAAGAAATCCAAGTGATTTGTTTTTCAATTTCCCTTCAATCAAGCAAGGTTAACTGTGTTTTTAAGTGGAGAATGAAATTTCTGATTTTATATTAGTTTTTATCTAGGTGGAACATTTTTCATTCCTGCAGCCATTACTCGTGCTGTATAGTTTTGAGCATTCATTGCCCTGATTACTTTCCTCTGAGAAGACTCCTTTTGCTTATAACCCTGTAAGCAGATGCTGCTGGTATCCGCCATATCCATGAGGCACTTGTAGTTCTGATCCACACGAGGTGTTTATGACAAGCACCTCCAGTTCCCGGCTAAGGGCTTTCTGACTGATTCCTTTTGAGCCACCCCCCATATCATTTTCTTGCACTCACATCCTAGTCTCATGGCTTACTTCTGGGGAAATCTAAGTGAAATCACCTCTTTGAAAATATCTTACTGTGTTCTTTCATTTAAGCATAGTGTCTTTCCTTGAATCTTATAGGGGCAGGTAATATTAAGATATCAAAGCTTTTGGTAATTCATAACAGGATATTTAAAAGTTGACTATAAAGACAGGAGAAAATTGTTGAAAGAGTTAACAGAAATGGAATGGCAAGATGAGATGTGCCTGGTGGAGCAGGGATTTGAGAAAGGCAAAACTTAGGGACATCTTCACATAGGAGTGTTGTCCTGTGATCCAGACAAGATGTGGTGACTGACAATGATGACAACAGTGTATAAGAACTTCACCAAAAACGGTGTTGTCTTGAGAGATGTAGAGTGGCATGTCGAGTAGGATTGACAGGGCTTGGATAGTGGTACTAAGTGGAGGTGGGAGATGAGCAAGTAACTAGGAAAATGTTGTCATTTTTCTTAAGAAAAAGTTTGGGGAATGGAGAAAGAAGCCTTTTGCTTTTTGTATTATGTTTGTATTTTGTATTGTGTTGTATTATGTTTGAAATATTGTTGTGAGTTTGAAGAAACACGCTGTTTTAGAGGGAATATAAATAAAACATGTTTGTGAAACTGATATATGCGTTCTTTTCATTTGTTCAAAAGTGTCTTCCCTGCTCTCTCTCCATAGCATCTGTTATCTGTTGTCATTTTTGTGTTAGATGTTTTGAATTTTTTCCGTTACTAGAAATTGTTTCACAATGTAGCCATTTGGATTCATTTCCATTTGCATATCAAGAGACTGGGTTGGGCATCAATAAATGTGAAGCTGTGTCTATAAAATATTTGAAATGGATAATACAATGTGTGTGAGTGTAAATGGATGTTGTGTATATAGAACACTTAAAAAGCGTTGAAGAAGAAAAACTACGTTTTGCCGGGCGCGGTGGCGTAAGCCTGTAATTCCAGTGCTTAGGAAGGCTGAGACAGGAGGATCGCAAGTTCAAAGCCAGCTTCAGCAACGGTGAGGTGCTAAGCAACTCAGTGAGACCCTGTCTCTACCTAAAACACAAAATAGGGCTGGGGATGTGGCTCAGTGGTCGAGTACCCCTGAGTTCAATCCCTGGTACCAAAAAAAAAAACAACAACAACAACAAAAAAAACCAAACTATGTTGTAGGGCTTTGAAACTCTCCTTGAGTCTCTGCAAATAATGTGGCAAGCATTATTTGTGTAAACAAAGATAAATTACCTTATGAAATAATTTTGATTTTCTTCTTTTCAGTGTGTTCATTTATATGCTTAGTGCTGTTCAATGAACAAAACATATAAAACTTCTTGCCCTCATGAAAATTACATTCTCATGAAAGTGAGGAGAAAGGGAAGATAGAAAACAGATGATAGTAAGTGGATAATTATTTACTCTGATAGATGCTGATTAAAGATCTGAGTAGAGAAAACCAATCAGGATAAAGAGAACAGCGAGGTGGGGCAGACAGGGAGCAGGGGTTGTAGTTAGTACTAGGAAGTTAGACTTTGCTGAGGAAAGGAGATCTGAGCAGACACAGTTGTCTTCTCAGTATTGGCAGGATATTCTGGATTAGTTCCAGGACCCTGGCATTAATAAAATCTGAAGGAATTAGCCAAAAGGACATTTGTAGGAAAAGCATTTCATGGAGAGTAATCAGCTAAAACAAGGGCTTTAAGATAGGAACAGACCTGGGGCAGTCAAGAATTAACAAGGATACAAGCAGGCTGGGACAGAGTAAGCAAGAGAGTTCCAGGGCATCAGGGGATGTAGGAACATATAGGGTGTTTTGGAACTTTAGCACTCACTATGAGTGAATTTGGAAGCAGTAAATGCCTAGGAAACAGAGCGGAAACATTTTCCTGATATTTTTAAAGGTTTGTTCATACTGTACTGAGAAAAACACTAAAGTCCAGGGTGGAAGCAGAGAAACACTTAAGGAGCTTTTTAAATTGCACAGGTGAGAAATGATGGGACTTTGGGTTAGCATCACGGCCATGGAAGAGGTGCAAAGTGGTTGGAATTTCCACATGCTTTGACGTAGGGTCCAAAGCATTTGCTGATGACTTGGATGTGAAATGTGAGAAAGAGATGAGACAAAGATGATTCAAAGTTCATGGCCTGAGCATGGAATAGTGGTATGGAGTTGCTATTGATAAAGAGGGCATAGTGTACAACTGCAAGTGTTGGGGGAGAGTTGAGAATTAAGAGTTCAATTTTTGACATTGTTAAGTTTGACTGAATTTTTAGATCAACAAGTGGTTAAAAAATGAAATAAAGCTGAATATCTGAATATAGATAATTTTTCTAAATCTACTTTTCTCATCATTCATTTTTTTTTGTACAAAATGAATGACTGTCTATTTATGCATAGAGTTCAGAGCACTATCATTATAACCCTGGGCTTGATATGTCTTGCACATTGGTCAGACTGGGTGTGCTGAAAAGACAATTTACAAAAATGATAGAGGCAGTATGGAGAGGCCATAGAGTGCTAGCCATCTTTCAGTTTTGTCCTGGTTCACCTTCCTCCTTTCTTATCTCCTTCCAAAGATAGACTCATTTTTGAATACTATGAGAGAAAAGGATAGAGTGAAAGTGAAAGAATTACTTCCTCTAAAATTTTGGTATGGTATCAGTACAGAGGAGATTATTGCATTAGCTCATTCCTGGAAGATTGTTACAGATGAAGGAAGGGATCCATTTCTCCAAGACTTGGTATAGAGTACTTAGTAGCTTTGGTACCTCAGCATTCAGGTTATCAGCAGCACTGGCAAAGGTCATAGTGCAGAAAGTGCCAGCACTCTCTTGTAGTATGCTGGTGCCCATCAGAGGGGGTAGTAGGGCCTAGAAAAGATGGTGGTGCCCAGTCACAACATAGGTGTTGTGGACTGAATATTTGTATCTCCTTAAAATTCGTAAGTTGAAATCCCAGTCATCTGATGTAATGATATTAGGAGGTGAGGCCTTTGGGAGGTAATTAGATAATGGAATTAGAGTTGAGGCCTTCATAAATGGGATTAGTGTCCTTATAAGGAGAGATTTGAAATAGATGGTATCTTCTCCCCTCTCTATCTGCTTTGGGAGAATACAAGTCGGCCATCTGTAACCCAGGAAGAGGATCTTGGCCATACTACCATCCTCAAGTCTTCAGAACTGTGAGAAATAAGTTTGTTGTTTAAATCACCCAGTTCATGGTATTAAAACAACCCAGATAGACTATCAGACTATGACAGTAAGTTCTCAGACATGTATGATATTCCAATAGGGAATCACAGCAGAGGGGTGTGTGTGTGTGTGTGTGTGTGTGTGTGCGCGTGCATGTGTGTCATGTAGACTATTGAATCTGTAATATCAGATGGATTTGAGAATCAGAAATGTAGAAGTTTTTACTATCAACATAATTCAATTTTGTATGCAGTCTAGGTTGGACTAAAAGACAGTGTTTAAATTTATCACTTTTTGTAAAAAGTAGACTTTATTTTTGGTCATCTTGGTTATTTAGCATAGGATGCCACTGAAATGAAAATCATTAGTCTGATTTCTGAACATGCCCAGTGGAGAAAAAGTGTGATCAGAAAAAACATATTTATTGAATCTTGTCTGCATAAGACATCACTATAGATGTGGTACACAAATTATTTTATGAAACAGGCTAACTTTGACTCCATGAGGACTAGATATAGAAGGAATGTCTAGATTACAAAGATGATCATAAGTACAACTACTAACAGTATAACTAATATCTCAGTCATATTCAATTTGATTACATACATTGTGCTCTTTAATTTTTATAGCAATACTATAGATGGGCATCATTTTACAATTTCTCATTTGTAAGTGAGGAAAATGAGTATAGGGAAGGTCAAAGGCTTAATGAAGGTTAATGAAGATTACACAATTATAGACCTCCCTGGCTTTGAAGTTTACTTTCATCATATGTAATGGTGGAGTGTGTTGTTACATATTCATAAGTGTACACAGTATAACAGTATAACACTTGTAAAGACAACAGTTGTTTCAACAAAACTACACAATAAACCATACCAGGATTGAGAAGATTTCAATTACAAATATTTATTTTTCTCATTCCTAAGTCCATACATCTTCTGAAGCAGCTCTGCTTCAGGCTATAGATCAGCAGGGTTTCATTCCCATTTAGATCTGGGTTCAAGTCTGTTCATTAATCTCATTTAGCATACATCAGGAGTATTCTTTTATCATAGTGATCAGAGGTGTTCTGTCAGAACACATGGATTTTAAAAAAATTTTTTTTAGTTGATGGATCTTCATTTTATTCATTTATTATTTATGTGGTGCTGAGGATCGAACCCAGTGCCTCATGCATGCTAGGCAAGTGCTCTACCACTGAGCTACAGCCCCAGCCCCAGAACACATGGATTTTTAAAAGTATTTCTGCTCATGTCATAGTCATGTACATTTCAAAGAAAGTCATAAGGCCAAGCCCATTTACCAGTGGGGTGAGAAAGCCTTACCTCAGTGGACAGAACTGAGAAATTTTAGGGACAACAGAATCGATTCTTAGTTTTATAAAACTAAGGAATAGAAGGAAGAGGAATAGAAGGAAGAGCTGGGAGCAATAATTCAATGTACCACAATACTGTATCATACTTTCTTGTTGAAAGGAACCTTGTTTATGCTTCACAAAAGGCATTCTAATTATATTGTCCATTGATCATGGTTTGGAAGTGCCATCTTTCTAAAGGAAGAGCTGCAAAACATAACTTACTAGTTCTTAATGCAAGTTTGAAAATGCCCATTAGTTTTCCAGTTACCTGGGAAGTGCAAAGGCACTTCTACTTCTACTGATTATATGCATTTCTCTTTGAATAGGAGAAAGTTAAATCTTTGTTCAAGTTGGATCTCTTAAGAGTTCCTTAACTCCTTCCTCCCTACCCACTCCCATAGCTCTAATTCCTTGTACATAAGGAAATATCTATGATGCTGAACTCATGTCTTTAGTTCTCTCTGTGTTAGAGAGCAATTAGTTGATTCAGTAAAGTCAGAAGAACAATATAATCCAAGAAATTATTTTGTCACATAGGTACTAAAAACATGTTTATTGATTTTTCCCTATTACAGGTGGTTATAATGGTTTCATGGACAATGCTTTAGTTTATGGTTCTGCACACTCAATCCTTCTTGTACATTATTTAACTTCCAACTTCTATGATTTTGAAATATTCTAGGAAGTACATTGTAATAATTCACAATTATTATTTATTTGGACCCTGCTAGCTAGAGGTGCATTCTTCAACATTTGCTGGCTCTTTGAGGTGCCCTTCCTCTATAATCTTCCAGCTGAGTGTCTAAATGTTTGCAGGACCTTCAAAATTAATCTAAAAGCACTTTAGAGGAGTGTGTAACATAGATTTTTGTTCTTTATTTGTGTTTTTAGCTTTTAACGGTGGTTCCTTTTCAAGAGTGCACCATGGTGGAGCTAGAAGTAGCTACAATAGAAGAGAGCTTCTTGCAGAGAGAAAGCCTAGTTTAGACATTTTACTTCTTTAACATTTCTTTCCCACCCTCTATCAAAAGCATGCATCAGGGGGGCTGTTAAAGCACACAAGCCATACACTGTGAAAAACTGTTCACCTTTGATAGCCAAATGCAAGAGTCAGTCAAAGGTGACCTTTTATTTTATTATGTAGCTCAGCTGAGGAACTTGCCTTTTGAACTTGGGCAACTCAGCTTTTTCTACCATATGGTTTTCTCAATAGCCAATGTGACAGCCCAGCATGCAAGTTAATTACATCTCATTGTAAAATCCTGCAAAGTTCACTTTTCAAAACACTCCACAGTGAGAGATGTAGAATATACCTTAAAAATTAGACTGCAGTTCTAGGTCCAGGAAACAACCCTTCTGTTCATTTCTTTGAACCTTCTGGTGGACTCAGCTCAGGTCTCTGTGCAACAGCCTACTGAAGTAAGGTACTCTCAGACCCATTTTATAGAAAGGGAATCTGAAGAGAAGGTTCAGTTTGTTCACAGTTACTAAGGGGAGGAATTAGGTCCCTGAGACTCTAAATGTTTGAATCACAAGTGCCCAGTCCCTCTCTCCTTGTGCCTACTTATTGGGATTATATCATATGTAGGCAAAGAAAGATCCAGAGCAGGTAATTAAATTTTTTAACTTCAATTTAAAAATATTTAAAATCTAATAGTATGTGTGTGATCTGTATCAGAGCCAATTCAAGGGAAAATGTGATTCCCTGTAAGATTGTTTCAAGGACAAAGGCCTGGGAAAACAGAATTTAGAGTAGAAATATACAGGTTACAGAAGCCAAATACTTGAATTTATATCCTGATTCCATCTTCCCAGATATGTGACCTCTGGAAAACCACCTTAGTCATCTAAGACTCACTTTCCTCATCTGGAAAAAGGAGCCCATACTATATGAGGAGTCAGTGAAATAGCACACATTATAATATATGCCTAATAATAGTAGAGCAGACAAAGTAACTCTCTTTCCTATGATAAAATGTACCTTTGTGTGTGTGCATCTGTGTACATATATGTGTGTAGGGGAAGAAAGTGGGGTGTTGATTACATTGTTTTGACCAGTATGTTGATTTTACTTTCAAAGTATTTTTAAACAAATAATCATGGTGTTGACTAGTAACAGATTAATAACAAGAAAACAGTGGAGAAAAAATATTTATGCTGATGCTTGATACAATTTTTTTTAGATCATAAATACATGCTAATGCTTATGAAGTTCTAATATAATTACCTTAGAGTAGAACTCTAATCTCACTTGAGCTTTTTCCCAAAGCCTTCATTGTTATAAATTGGTAAAAGAACTACTATTTTATATAAAATTTTATATTGGAAAAGAGCAATAATGATAATAAATAAAATTTATATAGTCTTTTCTATGGATTTAATCCTGGTAAATGATATTGCTTTTTTGATATTTCCAAAAGAAAAAAAAATCAACTCTAGTTTGAATTAGAAAACTATGTATGATATTGATGTATACAGTTACGTAAAACTAGTCTAAAATTCTGAAAACTACATGATGATATATTTCATTTGTTTGGGCACACATTACATTAGCATTCCCTGTAAATGACTCTCCCTTACTCATTCAAAAACAGTAATTTTGAGAATAGGTTTTGAATACTACTTTCTAGATTATTGTTTTTTGACTTTTAGAAAGTAGAGTAGTATATCAGAACATGGAAAACACTATAGATATCCTTAGACTTAGCAGCATGCTCTTTGACATCCAAATTGTTCAGTAAGCATCATGAACAACTGAAAGAATTGAAAGTTAAACTATAAGGTGTCTCTAACTCTAGGCACTGGGAATCAAGTGGGGGATAAAAAGAGTGTAGTCCTTCCTTTGTGCCACCATAGTGCCACCAGATTAATTTTGGGATTTTTCTCTTTTATCTACGGATACTGTTAGGGTAGCGGCTAGCCAGACACGGACACCTCTGAGCAGCCAGGAAATCCTTTATTCAGGGGAGTGGGCGCCCGGGCGAAGGAAAGAGGAAAAGAAAGAGAGGGGACACACGGGAGGGATTTTATAGAGCCCACTACAAACCGCGTGGCAAGCCAGGGATTGGTCACTTTAAAATCCACGGGACAGATAAGCAGTAGCAATCTTCTTTTGATGTGCTAACCTGAGCGGTTAGGCTTTGTTTCCCAGGTGGAAGATTCGGGACAGGAACCCCCTGGGGCAGGAACTGCCTTGGGCTTTTAGAGAGGGGATGTGAAAATTACAAAAGAGCTGTTTTTTTACCTTACATATACAACTGATGTTAGATCATCTCTTTGAATAAATATAGTCCAGAGCTTACAATGCAAGCTATATTATTTTTGACTGTATCTTAATAGTAACAAGATCTGATTTCATGTTAAAATAGTAGGAAATAGTCACTCTCTGTGAGTTTGGTTAATCTGAAATGTCTCTGTTTGTGCCCCAAACTCTCTTTTCTTCAAACTCCCAAGGCTAATTCATGTGCTAAGACAGGACATTTAATTTGACATATTTCTCTGACCTTGACAAAACAGACCTTCAAATACTACTAAAAATCCTTTAACACCAGGCAGCTCTGCAGTGTTTCAGGATTTAGATACTCAATTTTTGGCAAGAGTTTGTAATATGTTAGCTGAACAGATTTTCTATTCTGTTTTTGATCCCATAAAATCAGATTGCTCATACCTGTGTTTTTGATCCCGTAAAATCAGATTTCCCATATCTGCATTTTGGATCTCATAATTTCATCATTTGCATTTATGGCTGCTACTTGGCCAGGTTTGGGTAAATGTCTGTTGCTGGTGATTCATGGTAACCCTGGCTGGACCCAGAGAGGACAGAATGAAATTTCAAGAGCACTTTGGCATGTCTCTCTCCATCATTTCTCATAGACTCTGGGCATAAATAATTTGTTAGGTACAGAATGTGCAGAAATATAAAGAAGAGTGGCTGATGAGAAAGTCAGGAGACATTTTGGGTGTGGGCAACTGATGGAAGATTTAGGATGCCAAAAGTCTGGAGGTGATCTGATAGTGGAAATGAAGTTCTTGCTATTAGGATAGTGTAAAGAAAACTACGGCTTATAATGAGGCATTGAAGTAGTGCCTTGGATAAGCTTACATGGGGAAAAAATAGGAGGTGATTAATAGCACAGATATGTGATAATGGGCTTTTAGTGATTGCCTAAGATTTCTTGCTTAAGTAAAATATGGTCAGAAGTAAAAATAATGTTTTAATCAAGATTTGAACAATTGGAAAGCATACAGATTTAGACAGTCTTGAAAAAATGTAAAGAATGAGTTCAAGGTTTTAATTTTAAATTTCTGTTATTCATCCTAGATTTATATATTCCATGCCTCTATTTTGTCATGACAAAGCAGTCCCTACTCTTAAATGAATGATTTAGAAGTAATTGTAAATTTTTGTAATTAAACATTTTTACCTAAAAGAGGAGTTTTAGATAACCCATGGTAACTATTATCTATCATCTATCTATCTATGATTTTTCTATATGTATAGTATTGAGTAATAAAATATATTCATCTTTATTAATAAGAATACAAAGTATAACTTTATGAATTTTTCATCACCATCCATTTGCTTATGAATTCAGCAAATAACTATCTTCTTATGAACTTGTCATTAATACTTATGAAGTTTAAGAATGACTTTGAGAGGGAGATCAGTGTGGTTGTGACTTACACTTCTGAGTTCCCCTCATAGTCCACTGTTTCAACTACCTTATCAGATGAGACAGTTGTAGCCATATAGACCACCTTGGTTGTACCTAGGGACTGGGCACAGAATGACACAAAAAATACAATATAGACTTATTATGTCAAGCAGTATATTTTTCTATATTTCTTATACACTAAAGAGGAATAAAAACACCCAGCCAGTTAGTAATTAATATCAACTCTCCGGCTCTGAGCTCATGAGCTAGCCACTAACCAAAGGTGATTAGCCTGAACTGAGATGTTCTCTTTGTATAAAATATATATTAAACTTTGAAAATTGATATAAAAGAAAAGAGTGCAAAGTATCTCAATAATGTTTGTATTGATTCCATATTGAAATACTATTCTGAAATATTGCTTACATAAAACATTAAAATTATTTCATTGGATTATTTTTAATGTGGCTACAAGAAAAAAATCTAAAACCAAATATTAAGCTCATGAATTTTCATAGAATAGCACTGATCTAAATTAAACATTCTTGTAAATAGTTGCACACATGAGCAGGCCAAGGGAAATTCCCATGCTCAGATTTCCTTTGATTCTGTTCTGAATAAAATGCCATGTTTGTTGGGGTCCAGTATGTCCTCACACACTCTTGCCCAGCAATGCTCTGTATCATTAGATAAGGGAACAGAAGCATCTGTTTGAAGCAAATACAAATGTATACTGACTTTCACAAATAGCAAACAGCAAAAACACTGGAAGGAGAGGCAGCTGTTCCCACATCTTAAAAGACTTACTGATTCATTTTTAATTGGCTTGTGTTTGCTCTGTCTTGCCAGATCTGTCTCAGTTTGATGCATTTTAGGCTTGTGATAATCCTAGAGGACAATCTACTCTGCTAAGGGCCATCACATTTCGCTGAACTCTGAATCTTGGGCAAGTTATAGCAATCTACATAATCTTGGCAATAAAATAATTATGAGGCCTGAAAGAGGAGAATCTTTGTCCTTTTTTTTTTTCTTGGACACAATATTTATTCCTATTACTTTCATCTAATGAGATAAATGTTTGCAGCAGTCAATTCTTTTTAGGGTTGACCAGTTGTCCCATTAGCCTCCTTTGGCTATGGCTCCACAGGCTTGTGTTATGGTAGGGTCATGCTGCACTCAGGTGACATCAATCTCAAAGAGGAATGATGAAAAGTTTTAACTGAATATTTAGTATTTTCATTTTTTCCCAATAATAATTAAGATGAAAAAGATCTTCTTACTTTAGAGTCGCACCATGACTTGTAATTTCATGTTTTTTCTTTAAATTGGTGCATATTAATTATACAATATGGTAGATTTTCTTATGCCATATTCATACATGCTTATAATATAGTTTAATCAAATTAATTGACCATTATCTTCCTTTACTCTCTTCTCCCTGATCATCTTTACACTAATGGTCTTTCACTTTTACATTCATAATATCTCTTTTGTCTTCTTCTAGCTTCCACATGAGAGAAAATATGCAATACTTGTCCTTTTGAGTCTGGCTCATTTTTATTAATATGATGCTTTCAGCTTCTACCCATTCACATGAAAATGGCATAGTTTCATTTTTCTTTATGGCTAAATAAAACCACATTGTGCATATATGTCATATTTTCTTTACCTATTCATCTGTTGATAGACACCTAGGCTGATTCTGTAATTTGACTATTGTGAATTGTGCTGCCATAAACCTGGCATGTATCCCTGATGCTGATTTTAATTCTTTGGTGGTAAATACCAAGAAGTGGTATATCTGAATAATATGGTAGTTCTATTTTTAGTATTTTGGGGAAATTCCATACCGATTTTCATAGGGACTCTACTGTATACATTTTCTCATCCTTAGTGTAAAGGAATTTTTTTCTCTGCATCTTCACTAGCATTTATTATTATTTGTATTCTTCATGATTGCCATTCTGATTGAAGTGTAATGTAGTTTCAGTGTAGTTTTATTTGCAATTCCCTGTTTACTAAGAAGGTTGAACATGCTTTCAAATAATTGTTGTGGCCATTTGTATTTCTTCATTTGAGAAGTGTCTATTTCACTTTACTTATTTACTGGGTTATTTTCATTATTATAATATTATTTTTTGGTGTTGAGTTTTTGGAATTCTTTATGTGTTCTGGATATTAATCCTCTATTGGAAGAGTAGATGGCAGAAATTTTCTTTCATTCTGTAAGCTGCCTTTCCATAATTTTGTTTTCTTGCTGTATGGAGTTTTTCAGTTTGCAACCATACCCTTTATTGATCCTTGTTATTATTTTCTGAGATATAGGAATTGTATTTAGGGAGTTGTTGCCTGTGCCTACATGATAAAGTGTTTCCCCTGTGGTCTTCTAATAGTTGAAGGTTTCTGCTCTTGTACGAAGGTCTAATTCATTTTGAGTTAATTTTTGTATAGAGTAAGAGAAGGGGATATAGTTTCATTCATATCCAGTTTTCCTGGTACCATTTATTAAACAAGTTGTCTTTTTTCCAGCTTGTTTTTGGCATCTTTGTCAAGAATCAAGTGATGGTAGCTGTTTTGGTTTGTTTCTATCTTCCATTTGATTCCATGGGTCTAAGTTTCTGTTTTTATGCCATCAAGTATCATGCTGTCTTGGTTACTATGGCTTGGTAGTATAGTTTGAAATTGGGTATTGTGATGTCATCAACATTATTCATTTTGCTTAGGATTTTGCTGTGGAAATTCTGGATCTTTTATTTTTCCATATGAATTTTAGGGTTGTTTTTTCTAGTTCTGCGAAGAATTGATATTTTAATGGGGATTTTGTTGAATCTGTGGATTATTTGTGGTAATATGGCTATTTTAACAATCTTAATTTTGCCTATCTATGAATGCATGAGGTCTTTCCATCTTCTAGCATCTTCTATTGCTTTTTTCCGCATTCTGTGATTTTTATTGTAGATGTTTTTCACTTCTTTGGTTAGATTTATTCTTAGGTATTTTATTTGAAGCTCTTATAAATGCAATTGTTTTTCTGATTTCTTTCATGACAGATTCATTATTGAAAATAATATAGAAAAGATATTCATTTGTGCACATTGATTGTTCCTGCTACTTTGATGAATTTATTTATTAGCTCTAGAAGTCTTTTGGTGAAAACTTTAGGGTCTTCTAAATATAGGATCATATCTTTTACAAGTAGGGATAATTTGATTTCTTTTCTTATTTGTGTCTGTTTTTATTTCTTCTTTTTCCTAATGGATCTAGCTAGAATTTCAAGTACTGTACTGAATAGGAGTGGTGAGAGTGGACATTCTTATCTTGTTCCTGAGTTAAGAAGAAATGTTTTCAGTTGTTCTCTATTCAGAATGATACTGTCTTTGGGTTTGTCATAGTCTTTATTATGTTGAGGTAAGTTCTTTTTATCTCTAGTTGCGTCAGAGTTTTTTTTTTTTTTTATAATGTGGTGTTAATTTTGTAAAAGTCTTATTATGCATCTCTGAAATGATCATGTGCTTTTTTGTCCTTGGTTCTATTTATGTGGTTTATAATGTTTATAATCAAACCATTCTTATATCCTGGAATGAAACTAAATTGATAAGAATGTATGATCTTTTTAATGTGTTGTTGAAATCAGTTTGCAAGTATTTTATTAAGGGTTTTTGTATCTTTGTTCATCAAGAACATTTGTCTAATTTTGTTTTTCCTTGAAGTATCCTTATTTGTTTTTGGAATCAAGGTGATAGTGGTTTCATAGAGTACATTTGGAAGCATCTCTCTCTTCCTATTTCCTGGATTGATTTGAGTGACATTGGAATTAGTTGTTCTCTGAAGATCTGGCAAAATTCAGCTCTGACTCTATCTGGGACTGGGCTTTTCTTTGTTGAGAGGTTGTATTACTGCTTCAATCTCATTGTTTAAGTTTTCTATATGTCTTGTTCCAGTTTTTGTATGTGGATTATGATTAGAAATTCATTCATTTCTTCCAGATTCTCCATTTTATTGGAATATAAGTTTTCAAAATAATCCTTGATGATCCTCTGAATTTCAGTGATATCTGTTATAATTTTCCAACTTTATCTCTAATTTAAGTTTGAGTCATTTCTCCTTCTTTTGTTTTGTTTGGCTAAGGATTCTTCAGTCTCATTTATCTTTTCTTATTAGAGATTTATAGTTATACACAGTAGTTGGGTTCATACAAACAAATGCATACATGCATGGAAATTGATTTCAGTTCATGATTCCCCCTTTTCCCTCTCATCTTCTCTCTCTTCTCCTATTCTCCTTCTTCTGCTCTACTAGACTTCCTTTCACTTGTCTAGTAAGTTATATTTGATTGGTTCTTTATGTTATCCTATCCTTCCCTCCCTTTCCCATTTATCTTTTCAAAGAACTGAATATTGTTTCATTGATACACTGCATTTTTAATTCTTGATTTCATTAATTTCAGCTCTGATCTTTATCATTTCTTTCCATCTATTAGCTTTGGAATTATTTTTTCCTGGAGGTGCATCAGTGGGTTGATTACTTGAAATTTTTCTGATTTTTTTTAAAGTTTTTTTTTTTTTAACTTTTCAATAGACCTTTATTTTACTTATTTATATGTGGTGCTGAGAATTGAACCCATTTCCTCAAACATGCTAGGCAAGCACTCTACTACTGAGCTACAACCCCAGCCCTGATTTTTTTTGTATCTATAAATTTCTCTGTTAGTTCTGCATTTGTTGTATTTCACAGATTCTGACATATTGTATTTTCATTTGATTCTAAGAATTTAAAAATTTCCCCCCAATATCTGCAATGACCCATTCAAAAGTGTATTGTTCAATTTCCATGTATTTGTACAGTTTCTGTAGTTTTCTTGCTGATTTCTATTTTTACTATATTATGCTCTGAAAAGATGCAAGAGCTTATTTCAGTGTTCTTTTTCTTTCTTTCTTTTTTTTTTGTATTGGTCAAGACTTGCTTTGTGTTCTACTGCATGATGAGTTTGGAGAAAATTTCATGAGTGGCTGAAAAGAAAATGTCTTCAGCTGCTGTTGGATGATATTTTGTGTCTTTGTTAATTTTCAGTTTGGATGATCTAGCTGTTAGTGAGAATGGTATATTGAGATTCCCCACTATTATTGTGTTGGGTCTATCTGTTCCTTTATGTCAAGTAATGCTTTCTTTATGAAATTGGGTATATTGATGTTTGGGAATAAGTATTTACAATCATTATACCTTTTTGATGGAGTGTTACCTTTGCCACTGTTACGACCTTCTTTGTCTCTGACTGGTTTTGGCTTGAAGTCTGTTTTGGAAAAGAGTAGCTACTGCTTCTTGACTTTGGATTCCATTTGCCTGGTATATCATCTTCCATCCCATTTCTTTTAGTCTGTGAATGTCTTTGCCAATAAAGGGAGTTTCTGGAAATCAAATTACAATTGAGTCTTGTTTTTTAATGCAATATGACAGTCTATGTCTTTTCATTAGAGAATTATGACCATTTACACTCAGGATTATTATAGAAAGTTATGTTTGCCTCCTATTCTTTCTTTGTTTATTTCTAGTACATGAATTATAGTTAATCATCATTTGCCTACCTATTCTTCTAATGAGATTTATTCTTTCCCATACTTTCTTGGTTATTTTTATTTTCCTCTTCTGTGTGTAGGATTCTTCTCTAATGCTGGCTTAGTGATCATGAATTCCTTCAGTTTATGATTATCTTAGAAGGTTTTTATTTCTCCTATCCTGGAGGATAACTTTGGTTGAAATAGTAATCTAGGTTGGCAGTTATTTTCTTTCAGGACTTGAAATAATTCATTTCATGTTTTCCTGGTCTTTAGAGTTTTGCTGAAAAATCTGCTGTTATTCTGATAGATTTGACTTTAAAATGACTTGGCACTTCTCTCTTGTGGTTTTTAAAATTCTTTCTTTGTTCTGAACTGTTTTAGCATTTCATGGAGAAGTTTTTTATAATCATGCCTATTTGGAGTTCTAAATGTCTCCAGTACCTGTATGTCCACTTAGTCCCAAGACTAGGGAAATTTTCTGCCATTAATTCACTGAACAAGTTCCTATGCTATTATCCTTTATACTTCTTCAATGAGACAGATGTGACTTAAATTTGGTCTTTTAATGTTGTCCCAGAGCTCTTGTGTTCATAGTTTCATATTATTTTTATTGCTGTCTAAATGTTCTAGTTTACAAGTAGCTTGGGAGGATGAGGCAGGAGGATCATGAGTTCAAATCCAGCCTCAACAATGTAGCAAGGCCCTAAGCAACTCAGTGAGACCCTGTCTATAATTAAAAAAAAAAGTTTTCATTCATCTACCTTGTTTTTGAACCTTGATATTCTTACTTCTGCTTGATCTAGTCTAGAAAGACTTTTCATTGCATTTTTTATTTGAATTTATTGTGCCTTTCATTTTCAAGGTTGCTTCTTTGTTCTTTCTCAGAATCTGTATCTATTTATTGAAATGTTCTTTTATAGCCTGTTCTTTTTTCCTT
The DNA here is from genome assembly GCA_004024805.1 of Geosciurus inauris. Classification (NCBI taxonomy): domain Eukaryota; kingdom Metazoa; phylum Chordata; class Mammalia; order Rodentia; family Sciuridae; genus Geosciurus; species Geosciurus inauris. Next base: position 17,252 of record PVHX01009016.1, on the reverse strand, counting down.
AGTTCATTCTTAGATCTTCTCTTAATTCATTGATAATATTAATCATCAACTTTTAAAATTCTTTGATATTTTTTCCATTTCAGTATCTCTGGGTTCAGTTATTGAATACTTTTCACTTTTGGAGGTGTCATCTCCTTGTTTTCTCATCTTTGCTGTGTTTCTGTGTGGAAATTTGCACATCTCTTGAAATGGATAACTTTTCCACTGTTCCATGGACATTCTTTGGACAGTTGATTTCTCTTTGTTATATAGCAGCAAGGGGGTATGTCTCAGCATCCAAACACACACTTAGCACCTGCCATGGTTTTGAAAGGAGCTTATAATCATCAGTATCTGTGACCACTTGAGAGCAAACTATATGCTAACAAGGCATAAGTACTACTGAATTTTTTCTACAATTTTTCTAATCCAAAAGTGGAAAATAACTAATACAATAGACTTGAAATATTTGTTATTAAATAAAGTAAATTAACATTAAGCTATACAGTATATGAAGATAGGGAAAGACAAAGAAGAAGGAGGAGGAGGAAGAAGGGGGGGAGGAAGAGAAGGAGGACAGGAAGAGGAGAAAGATAAAGGAAAAGGAAGAGATACAGAAGAAAAGAAAGAATATAAAAACGAGAACATAAGCCAGGTGTGGTGGCGCAAGCCTGTAATCCCAGCATTTAGGGAGGCTGAGATAGGAGAATCGCGAGTTCAAAGCCAGCCTCAGCAAAGGCGAGGGGCTAAGCAACTGGTCTCTACATAAAACACAAAATAGACCCTGTCTCTACATAAAACACAAAATAGGGCTGGGCATGTGGCTCAGTGGTCGAGTGCCCTTGAGTTCAATCTCCAGTACCAAAACAAAAAAAAACAAAACCGAGAACATAGAAGAAATAGGTATTGAGAATAAAACCAACGAACACATTAAAATACAAAAAATTGGACTAAATTATGCAATATCAAATAATGGGGAGAAACTGAGCCAATTAACACAAGACAATACCAGTGAAATAAAACACTAACATTAAATCGATTAAAATTATTTGGGCTCTGTCACCTATCTACACAGACCTCATCCTGCCCACCTTTGGTGTAAAGGTGTATGGCTCTGATAGTTCTGTGATGTGCCAGGCAACAATATGTTCTCCTATGTCTGAGAGGAAATGGTTCTAGAGTGTTGTTGACTTGCGACTAAAATCCTTCTGGGCTTAGGCAGTGGCTTTGTGTGCTTTTGGGGAGAAAAGCTGCACATAGGGCTATCGACATAGTACTCACCCTGACCTTCTCTGGCAGGGCTAAGGTGGTCCTGGAAGTTCCATAAAGGACACTGGCACTTGAATACCTGTGCTTTCAAACATAATTTGCAGATTTGTGGCAGGTGTATATGTGCCCGTGTAGTTTTCAGTGTGCCCCGGATATTCTGGTGCACCCAGAACAAACTCTGTTTTGTTCCCCTGCCAGTGGCTTTTGGCTTTGTGTGCCTGCACAGTTTTTAGTGCCAGGTCCTAAAATTGTCCCATGAAATTCTCAAGATGGCTTCTCAATATTTACCATGACTTTCACAAGATAGATCTCTGAAACTACATCAGGAATTATATTGGAAAGTACAGAGTATCCCCCACTTCAATGCCACTATGTTGAACAAATTCCAAGTCTACTGTATAGATTGGACCTCTGAGTGGTATAGAGATTTGAGCTAGTTTTGTTCTGAGTCTCTGCCTCAAGTTGACTTTTAATTATGTTAAATGTGTAAACTGGGGTTTCCTCTTAAAACACAATGACTAATAGATATATAGTTATGACTATATATATATGGAATATATACATAAACATATATATATTCCTTGAACAGTCTTCAACACTTGGTATATATCCTCTCCTTTAATTATCTACCAATCCTGTAATGTAGGCACACTTTTCACATTTTACAAATACAGGTCAATGACTGCTCAGTAGAAGGGTCAACATCAAGCTCAAGAGAACTGTCTCCCAATTGTCATACTGCACTTCTATGCTGTTCTTCTTTTTCCTAACTATTGGGTTGCTCAAGCTTTATGGTTCTCTTTTTAGAGATATAGAAATTTAGTGCAATCCTTCATTTCCCAGGAAGAATAATGGAACTTATCAGAGAAACACTGTAGAAAATGAGCTGAATTTAAATAGTAAAGTTTGGAAACAGAAAGATATCAAATTATCTTTAATGTTTTGCTTCTTATACATCTATAGTTCATGAATTATATATATACTTTAGATATTCAATAAGAATTAAGATTTAATTCAAATTTACTTAGTTTTGATTAAAACTAATAGTAATACTATTAAGGGATAATTAGGTATTACAAGTGGTGGGTATTTGCATCTTTCTCTGGGCTTCTGATCTTTCAGTTTGGAACAGAATGTAGTCCTTGCCAGACCTGAACACACAAGTGACATTGTGTGACAAGTATCTCATTTAAAACATTATTTTTTTGTGTGACAAGTATCTCATTTAAAACATTAAGATCTTTGAGTCTTACAGTTAAAAAGACCCAAAAGGAAAGAAAATGGCAGGATATTTTCAATGTCAACAGGGTATGAAGGCTTCTCAAGAGACATCATGTAACCTGAATTTTCCCCTCTTTTTAAAGACATCTTCTGAGGCCATATTTGCAGAGATATGTCATACAATGTTCATTTAAAAGACCAATTCTATTTTTTAACTAGTCTTGTTATCTAATTTCTTTGACACAGTTGACATTCAAAATATTTACCAGATCAGCTCTATCTTCAAGTAGATATTCACTTTTACCTGCATAAAATGTTGCTCAAAGCTTATTAGAAGTTCCTAGTGACATTAAGAACTTAGTTTTCAAAATGTACAGAATAGTACACAGAAAATGTTCTTAAATCCTAGTGTTCTAATTCTGCAGATGATTTCCTGTGTATTTCCCCCCATTGTTCTAAGAATGTGTAGCCAATGGTACAGAATTTAATAGATTAAAGGACTTAACCTATAATCAATTTTCTTAATAGTTTTGTGCCTTGAAATGTCTTACTTAGCATTATACCTATTTCTGATTTTGAAATGTGGTATATAATATTTTAATTCAATGTAATATTTCTCTCATTTGACTTACTTTCTATTGTAAATGTGTGTTTGAAGAATGTAAAATCAAGATAGCTTATAATGTATATCCTTGTGAAATTTGGTTGTTATATTGATAATAAAATCAGACTATTTACCAGAGAATGTATGGTCTATTAGCCAAGTTAATCTTTCTCTGATGATTCAAACTATCTTTCAGGTTTTGAAACATTTGTGCTTATTTTTCTATGTGCCTGGGGTTCAGGTTTTTGTTTCAGGTTATCTCTTTTATTCATTGTAGTGAATAAAACCCCAAGCACATTTTTCTGTGCCTAGTGTCTGCACTACCATTTAGCCATATTTTCTCCACTTTTATGCACCTTCAAGGCAATGCCATAGAATAAGTTGGATTAACCAAATACTGTAAGAAAGCATTCAATCTGTAGAATGAATGTGCTATGTCATCATTCTGCGAAATTCCAGAACTTTAAGATCACAGAGAAGCAAACACATAAATGAATGTTTATGGTAAAATTGCTGCATTCTTTCTGGTTTTCTTTTTTTTTATTTTTAAAAATTTATTTGTTCTAATTAGGTAAATATGACAACAGAATGCGTTTCGATTCATTGTACACAAATGGAGCACTAGTTTTTCTTGAATACCTCCATATCACATCTTTATTTAGAATCTTCCAATCTCTGCCCATTGCACCTTGAAATAATCTAATCCTTTACAATGACCTGATAGATTCTGCATGATCTGGTCCGGTGGATCTCATCTCTGTGATTACTCCATCATTCACTGTGCTCAACCATGGAGAACCCCTGCTGTATGCCCGAAACATGCTGAGCTCTTTCTTGACTTGGGATTTCCACATTTGTTATTCTCTACCCAAAATATTTTCCCATAGATCTTTTCATATTTCAACCCATCTTGCCATGCAGTTTCAGCTCACATATCACTTTCTTAGAGAAGCTTTCTCTCTTTACTCACTTTAGATAATTGCCATTCCTGTCCTCAGTCACTTTACCTGTTTATATATATATATATATTTTACTATTCTTCTCTTTTCACTCTTGTGTCCCTACTATAGTTTAAGTTCCTTGATATTAAGAATCTTATAATTTATGTTAATTTTGTGCTTGCAGCTTAAAGCATACAGCAGGTACTGAATAAATACTCCAGTGGATGAATGGATAAAGCAGTCATAACACAATTTATGCTTCACACAGTGGGTCCTTGAATCAGTTTTTTATTCGGGCAGGATTTGTGTGAAGGTTATAAAATACCTTGCATCAAAGGACACAAAGGGGGAAAAATGGCTTTTGAAAAGACTCTATTCATTATGTGAATGAGTAGCTGACAGGAGTCTTTTTGAAAAAATAAAAATTCACAAAACTGTTCAAAGAGCAAAAAGAAAAATTAACATAGGTTGTGTGGCAGTACCTCTGAAAATTAAAAATGAAATAAAATTAGACTAATTGTATGAAGGAGTTTCTTTGTTTGACTGTAATCATTATTTGGAATCATTTTTGCCCTGAATCTATCTGACTAGATTTTAGGACGAGAAAGACAATTACTTGGGCACAAATGCATTTTCTTCCTTTCTCACTGCAGAACTCCAGTGGTTTTGGTTTGATAAATTGCCTAAACTACCTGGCTGGCTTGAAGGGAAAGTTATGTTTTTACATTTATATTAAACAAAAAACTTGTGCTTTAAAAATAAATCATCACATCTGATGGTATTGCCTCTCTTTCATTTGTTTGCTATCAAGTGTGAGTTAAAGGTTATGTGCAGAACAATCTCAGGGGTGCAATTTACACTTCCAGGTAGCAGTAAAGCCCTGTAACCAATAACCATCACAAACGGAGATGCTGTCAAAGACCAAATTCATTGCTCCCATTTCCAGAGTCCTTTTGTTTTTAGAAGACACTGAAATATGTTCTCTTTTCTTTGTGAGAATTTCTAAGATGTCCTTTGACCTACCTGTCTTTTGGCACCATTCAATAAATGTAGGGAAAAAAAATCCAGAACACCTTCTTAAGATTTCACATTTTGCAGAAAAAGGAAGTGAATACATAGATGTAATTCTGAATGGCAATGACTGTATCACCTTAAAACTTTTAAAATATGATAATTTTAAATTATCATAGAATAAGGCCATGGAGGACTCAGTCTAATTTTTGGTGGGCAATGTTTCTCATTACAAGGTTTCCTTTGGAAAAAATATGTACTCCATTATGCATTAGCTTGTATATAATCAGAAATATTTTAAATTCCCATCTGTGTTCTTTTTAATAATTCCCTTGATTTTTCTGGATCCAAACATTCTCATTTGTAGAATATTGCAACTGAAGGCATTAACCAAGATCTTTCTCAGCTCTAAAATAAAGTGACATGATAATCAATGTACTTCCCCACATATGGAAGGTCCTTTTGACAAGATAGGAGTAATATTAATTTAGGTAACTTTTGTTTGTTCATTTTTATTTTAGAAAGAAGCAGAATAACTGGGCTCTGTTAATTTTATAAACCATATTTACTAAATGAATGAAGCCATTCAGAATAAAAAATATGGCTGATATGGTAATGCTTTTGTCTTCATCACAGCATGGCAAATGGTAGGGCAAATATTGAGGGAGGCTTCAGAGTATGTCAATTGAAGAAGAAATGTGATTCCTGGAAAAGATCTGAATTCACATATCTGCATCAGGAAAATGGGCTTTTCCCAGGAACAAAACTTTTGGCATTAGAGGAGAGAACTTAATCTGAAGATAGTTTGGAAGTTTTCTTTTGGACCCTTTGTGATCCATGGATATATCCTTGTGTGTTAAGAATAAAATGTACCTATTGAAAAGTTGCCTTGTTTTTATTGAAATACATAAACGGTTGGAGAATAAGGCCTTCTTCCTTATTCCCCACCAAAGACACATGAAAAAAGGGTAACATTACTTTTTCCTATCTCTTACCAGAGTGATAGAGTTTGAAGGCTCCATTTATTAATCATGTTGTTAAGCAAGAAATGTCAGTGCACAATTAATAGCAAGCAGGAGTGGATTTTCTTTTGAGAATATAGAAAATATCTCCTGGGAATTCGTCAAATACTTGAGAGTGACGGGGAGCAATTTTTCAAGGCAATGAACTTCAGCATTGGCAGATTGTTTCAGTAACAGTGAAATTTCAGTTTTTAGCATTAACCAGACCCCATTAGAACACTATGGAAGCTTAGGCTACTGACATTCATGTGAAGCCCACTTGCTAAAACCTGGAATTTTGAGTGACAAGGATGTTTATTCAAAGCTTGACCATAGACAATTATTTTTAAGAAAATGTTCAGATTTACACCATGTAAATATTAAATTTCTAGGCAACAGAAATTGATGCTCCATCACATTAGCAGTAATTGCATAAGCCATTGCCTAGAGTGGTATGGCATCTAAAATATGAGGATCACTTATAAAATATACATTAGAGCAGATGGCTATGAGGAGAGTCAATTGGACCAAATAATAAACAATACAAATTAAGAAATGCATAGTTAATTAAAGAAGATTAAGGGTACTTAAAGGGGACATAAAGACCTAGGGACCTTCTCAAACAAAGGATCAGCAAGTTGGTCCTATGCCATGCTTTCCTCTCCAATGTACAGCTAATGAAAGGACAGAGATGTGTAGAACAGATGAAAAGACTTCATTACAATGCTATCTTCAATAACCCAAATCCCTTGATTCAACATACAGGGACAGAGTGTCATAAATTCTTATGTAATTTGGTCTGGGTATTCTTCTCTTTTATTCTGCTATATGCATTCAGATCCCATTAACTTTTAAAAGGACTTTCATGCACAGACGATAATAGGCACATTTAGTGGGTACAGTGACTTAGTGTACTTTATAGTCTTCAACCCTGGGAAGCACTGCTTGACAGAATGCTAATTCTCAAGGGGTCTGTCCTTAACAGGTTCTCTTTGATCAATAATTGTAGAATGAATGAAGGAAATTGTTCAATAAGAAAAACAAACTGTTTCCCCTTAGATTTAAAAGTATTTTACACTTATATTTCAAGGGTCATCTGCTAAGCCCCATCCATTTTCTTAAGATCCACCTCAAATTAACATCTCTATTCATCATCTCTCCATTCATTCATTCATTTATTTATTCCATAGTCAACACTGATTAAATACCTACAGGGTGCTAGCATTTTTTGTTAGATACTGATTAAATAAAACATAGAATCACTGTTTAAAGGGGTAACTGGATATGTAAGTAATTTACATAGTACAATTAGAGGAGAACTATAATAAAATTTGTACCAATTCTGGGTGCATAAAGGAAGAACTTTTATCTTTACTCAATGGGGGCAAAAGGAAAGAAAGTTTCTTGAAAGGAGTCAGAGAAGATAAATTCTCAATTGAATCTAAGATAAGGCTTTGAAATCAGCAGCCTGCAGACCAAATCTAGCCCTTGCCTGTTTCTATAAATATAGCTTTATAAGAATACAGCCATGTCTATGGCCACTTTCCTATTATAAAACAGCAGAGTTATATAGTTTTGACTGTGAGAGGAGGTGAAAAATACTCTCTTGTCCTTTATAAAAAAAGATTATCGATATTTTAAAATTCTCTCTAATATTTACAATATATTAACCATGTAGAATATATTCACAAATAGAACACATATATCCTACTTGTTCTGCTCCCCTGGAGAACTCTGACTAATGCAAAGATATTTTGAATATTTTTTAGATGAGCAATTCTCAATGCATGCTCTTTGAGACATCACTTAAGAGAGCTACATCTTGAGTCTTGCCGACCCCCAGTAGAGACCAGGCAGGCCCAGGACAGCCCCACCTACCCCTGCAGAGATTAGGCAGGCCCAGGACAGCCCTGCTGACCCATGCTGAGCCCAGGCAGTTTTGCTGACCCCCATGGAGACCAGGAAGGTCCAGGATTACCCTGCCAACCCATGAGGAGCCCAGGCCTAGGCAGAAGACTGCCCACCACACTGAGGACCACGCCCGCACACCACAGTGCTGCATCTCCAAACAGGCCACCCAAAGCCATCATTGGGCTTGCCCTTTCAGCCCTATCTCTAAAAGTGGTTGTCACCATCTTGGGACACCTCCAACACCATCTCAGTTTACCCCTGCTGCTGCCACCACCATCTTTAGTTGTGGCAGCTTCTATTCTGGGACACCATCAGGTGACTGGAAGCCCAACATGAAGATACTTACGGGTTTGATGCTACCCAGCCACCAACTATGGATATGGCCACTTTCATCTGGGGACAACAGCTAGGACACAGAAGACCGTCACCAAGGCCGCTCTGGAGAGTCTCGACCCACACCCTGCACCCTACCAGCACAGAGGCACATTGCACTGTGGTTCCCTATTTACCATCTTGTGGCTCCACCCAAACTGCTTCCATTTTGCAACATTGCAGCCACTGCCATCACCCACCCCATGTTGTAATCTCCACCATGGGACATTGGACATGGCAAGGAGGCAGCTGCCCATTGCAACACTGCATGCCACACTGCAGCATCACCAAAAAGGCCACCCAATGCCATCATACAGCCCATTCTTCCAGCCCCATCTCTGAAAGTAGTTGCCTCCCTCTTGGGACACCTCCACCATCATCTTGGGTTACCTCTGCTGTTGCCTCTGCCATATTTAGCTGTGGCAGCTTTTACCTTGGAACACTGGGGCCTAGAAGCCCAACATCAAGGTACCTATTTTAAGGTCAGCTCAAGATCTCGTGTCTCTTCTCATGAGGCAAACGCCGCTGCAGGGAATGAAGCATCAAGCAGCCTGCATGTGCAAAGGAACAGCCAACCAGATGCTGATACGTAAGCGGTAATGGCACCTCCTACCAATCAGCAGACTTTTCCTGACTTATCCCAGAAGGACTCTGACCTCAGCAGGACCCCCTAACCAACCCCAGAGAACACAGGACTCCAGATACCTCCTCTTCCTGCCTCAAACCCTCCTCTTCCTGCCTTAAGCCTTCCCCTTCGTGACTGGGCTCTTTAAATTTTCTGTACTGCGGAACACGTATGGGATTCTCCCCTCCTGCTCTGTTGGACGGGGGAATTCGCCCAGAAGCGTATTCCCCAATAAAGCCTTACCCAGCAGTTTTATTTACCACATTTTGGTCTCCTGGCTTTACACCTATAGTCTTGATGCTGCTGCCACCAGCAACTAGGGGTATGACCGTTTCCATCTAGGGACAACAACCAGGACCTGGAAAACCATCATCAAGGTCCCTCTGGGTCCAGTTGCACCAGAGGTATATCTACTCAGTGTACTAACAAACACCATTCTGTTGCAGAGGCAACAGGGAGCCTTGCATGGGGTAACCTCTCTCTCTTTTTTCTCCTGCTAACAGCCGACTTCTTTAGATTACCCTTTCACTATTCCTAAAATCTAATACCTCTATATTCCCACATTCTATCTAATAAACATCACAGCCTGCAACCCTCACCCTCGGGTCTGTCCAACATTAGAAATGGTAAACCCTTAAGCAATCATATTGGCTCTATGGTCGAAGATAACTGAATTCATCATTTCTGTTTATAGTGAAAAAACCATAAATATCAAAATAGAAGCTAATTGATTTATGGCTGATTATTGGTTGCATTGGATGCTGTAAATGTTGATAGTCCCCTTAAAGGTGAGGTACTAGTAACCAGCAGGGACACTAGAAGATTATAGAATAGAAGCTGCAATGCCTCAGATCTGCACTGCAAGAGAAGAAGACACATAGACAACATAAAAAAACAAAGGAAGAAACTGCCCCAAACAAACTAAAATACTACAACAATAGAATCCATTGACAGTGTAGTATATGAAATGTCAGAGAAAGAGTTCAGAATGTACATAATTAAAATGATTTGTGAAATAAAGATGACTTAAGTGAGCAAATACAGGCAAAAAATGATCACTCCAAAAAGAGATAAGAAAGCAAATACAGGTAGCAAAAGACTACTTCAAGAATGAGATAGAGATTCTGAAAAAACAAAACAAAACAACTAAACAAATCCTTAAATGAAGGAAACAATAAACCAAATAAAAAACTCAATAGAAAGCATCACCAACAGATTAGATCACTTGGAAGACAGAACTTCAGACAACAAAGACAAAATATACACCCTTGAAAATAAAGTTGACCACACAGTGAAGACGGCAAGAAAACCATGAACAGAAAATTCAAGAATTATGGGATAACATCAAAAGACCAAACCTAAGATATATCGAGATAGAGGAAGGCACAAAGTTACAAACCAAAGGAATGCACAATCTCTTCAATGAAATAATATCATAAAATTTCCCAAACATGAAGAATGAATTGGAAAATCAAATACAGGAGGCTTATAGGACACCAAATGTACAAAATTACAACAGATCTACACCAAGACACATTATGATGAAAGTGCCTACCATGCAGAATAGGACAGAATTTTAAAGGCCACGAGAAAGAGGAATCAGATTACATATAGGGTAAGACCAACTTGGATCTCAGCAGATTTTAAACCCAGTACCCTCAATGCCAGGAGATCCGGGAATAACATACCAAGCTCTGAAAGAAAATGGATGTAAACCAAGAATCTTATATCCAGCAAAATTAAGGTTCAGAAGTGATGACAAAATAAAAACCTTCCATGATAATCAAAAGTTAATAGAATTTACAGTGAGGAAGCCTACACTATAGAGCATTCTTAGCAAAATTTTCAATGAGGAAGAAACAAAATTTTCAACGAGGAAGAAACAAAAAATTTTACAATGAAAATCTGCAAATAGAGGAACTACTCTACAGGAAAGGCCAATCAAAGGCTTTTCTTTCTTTCTTTCTTTCTTTCTTCCTTCCTTCCTTCCTTTCTTTCTTTTTCTTTCTTTCTTTCTGCATTTTTGCATTTTGTAGATATACTAATTCTACCAGCAAAAAACAAGCTGCCTGTCTATTTAACTACAAATACTTGGCTCTCATTTCTGTACTTTACTCACAAGTATAATGTGGAAGACTTCTCCACTACACTGGTGAAGGTGATGCATTAATTCTCTTCTTTAGTTCTAGCTTCTTTGGAAAGTGACTTTTTCTGCACTGTGTTCCATGTAACCCTAGCCCTTTGGCCTTAATCCCTTTTTGGTATTCCTGACAGAGATTTCTAGGGATCATGTCTGGGATAGAAAAAACATTTGTTTTGATTTATGACTGCTTTATGTTTAGTATCTGTCCTGATGTGAGAATACGGTGTGAGGTGTTTTTGATTTATGCATTTCCCATTAAAGTAATTATGTATGTGAATTTTTGAAGGAGACAACAGGCACAGTGTTTGTTAAAGTCATAAGTTTGGATCTATGCTAATAAATGTTTTAAATTCATCTTGTCTGAGCTATGTATACTAAACCACTTTGCAAATGAAAGTCACTATGTAATTTTAGACACTATTTTATCTAATTTAAAATAATTAAATAATTTAAAGTATATATTCTTCTTTCTCCCTCTTATCTATAGAAATAAAATAGGAAAGGCAGAGGCCAAAATTTATTCATAATAAAACCCTTCTCTCTGTAACTTGGTAAGAAACAAAACAAGAAGGATCACTGGAAATTCTTCTGGCCTCAAGTCTCAGGTGAGCCTTAGGATGTAACGAGTCAAGTGTTAGCTCTCTTTCACTTCCAGGAGCCACCAGGTTTCTAGGCCTTCACCTTATACTTCATTTTGGATGGGATTATTTTATGGAGGGAAAAAATATCCAGTCAAGGTTATTGTTGGCTATTCAGTACACCTTGGAAAAATACCAATGATTGACTCTTAACAGGTATAGTATCCACTCCATTATCAAATGCAGAAGTTATCTTCTGTTCTCTTCAGTCATCATACATTATTGTGAGTAAACATGACTAGAAAAAAATGGTGATTAAAAATTATTTTAAGCTAAAGAAAGATACATTTAAGCCGGGCGCGGTGGCTCAAGCCTGTAATCCCAGCACTTAGGGAGGCTGAGACAGGAGAATCGCGAGTTCAAAGCCAGCCTCAGCAATGGCGAGGTGCTAAGCAACTCAGTGAGACCCTGCCTCTACATAAAACACAAAATAGGGCTGGGGATGTGGCTCAGTGGTTGAGTGCCCCTGAGTTCAATCCCCAGTACCCAAAAAAAAAAAAAAAAGAAAGAAAGATACATTTAAACTTTTCTATAAAGGAGTAAATTATAGGCTTTCAAATTGAAATTAGAACCTATCTATTTATGAATTTAAACTACAATGCATATGAAAAATGGAAAGGCCCTTGAGGACTTTGAGTATAAATTGTCTTCTCATAAGAAGAATTCAAATGATCTTTTCTTTAACTCTGTCCCCTAACATTTAAAGGTTTTTCTTTTAGAAAGAGTAGAATTTTAAACAACAACAACAACAACAAATACACATAGGATGTTCGCATGTCATGCTATGAGATATGACAGATTTGGGGGGAAGGAATTGTGGTAAGTTTTCAAAAACATTCTGTGAAATGATTCACTGACATAGATAAAGTCAGAGCTAGAAGGAGAAGGAGAAAAGTCAAAGACAGAAGGATAATCAATGTCTTTGACTCTCCCGCCTCTACAGGTAAGCACTGACTCAGCTTTCAGGGCACTGCTGAGTGATTTCCTCCCATGGCTTCTGACATATTTCATGCTGAAGAATGCATCGATCCATCTTTGCTTTTATGCAACTAGAATCTAGCCATGCAGAAAAAGGTACACAAGTTAAGATTAATTTATCAGAATATGATTTGACATTACTGAAACTATCAAGTAGAAGGTCAAATTCATTGGTTTTGGTAAAACCTAGAGAGTAATTATAATTATTCCATAAGCTTTTTGTTTTGGAGGAGTATGTTTATGGTAGGTTAGATGTTGCAATAAGCAAAGATATTGGCTTGATCTTAAAGATTGCATTAATGATTAATCTGATATGATCCATAGTATTAGATAATAGAGTATCCATCAAGTGAAAATGACTGCATTAATTTGAAATGTGAAGGTAGTTAAGGTAAAATATAGTAACAGAAATGATCATGCTAAGTGTCAGCAAGAAGGATCAGAAAACAATATCTGGAACAAATGTTAAATTGAATAATACACACTTTAGAGAATGAAAACAGATCACACAATTGGTTATTCATATAGAAAATAACATGGAAAATGAAAAAAAGTTTGTTGTGAAAGGCAAGTGTGATTATGTTATAGAATGGGGTACTTAGGATCTGTTCTGAAGCTCTATAGCAGCACCTTCTTTAAAGAATACATACTCGATGAATCTGAGTTGGAGGGGATGTTTAGGTAGTTGTTCCATACATGTTGAGAGTTCAATAAGTTGAGGGAATCTGAAAGGTGATAGAGAATGGGTTGTGAAGAATGTGAAATGATAAAGCACTTCTAGGAGAAAGAGTCTATCTTTTTTGTTTCTTATTCTGTGGGACTTTTCTGTTCTTCATGTCGGTATATACAAATTTAAGTCAATGTTATTTGTCAGTCCCTTTCATGAAGGGAAAATTTGTCGTATAAAATAGTAGTATGAAAACCTTGTGTAAAATATCTGACTTATAAAGAATGAAGTATTTTCAATTAATTTTTGTATGTATTTTAATAAATAAATGATTATGCCAATGCAAGGGCAGTGAATTTGGATCTGTCTCCCCAGCATTCTTATGTTGAAATCCTAGCCCCCAGGGCATTAGGAGGAGTGGCCTTTGGGAGATGACTATGTCACAAGGTAGAGCCCTCAGGAATGGGATCAGTGCCCTTATAAAAGACTCAGAGAGCCCATTTGCCCTTCTGTCTTGTGAAAACACAGCAAAACGATGCTTTAATGAATTAGGAAGCAATTTTCACCAAATACTGAATCTGCCAGTGCCTTGATCTTGGGCTTTCCCACGTCTGCATTATAAGAAATAAATTTCTGTTGTTTACAAGCTACCTGCTTTATGGTATTTTGATATCCTTTTGATATACAGGAATATCACTCTTTTTTTCCTTTTCCTTTTCAATTTAACAATTATTCCATTTCTAAATGATTATTTAGTGCTTATTTTTCCTACTTTGTCCTCCTTTTTAAAAAGAGTATTAATCAGCATGGGCAAAGTTATGCTCTGGTAATGATTAATTCTGGAATCTGAAGTACTTAACACAACCAAGGTTGTATCTTGCACACATGCTTTATTTTTAGAGCAGATCAGGAGTGCGTTCAACTTTACATAATCACTCTGGAACCTGGACAATTGAGATAGGCGCCACTATATTGTAGATGCACTTACTAGAATGTTTCTGTTTGTTTGTTTGTTGTTGTTTTGGTACTGGGGATTGAATCCAGGGATGCTTTTGTCACTGAGATGCATTGCCAGCACTTTTTCTTTTGTATAGGGTCTTGTTTAGTTGCTTAGAGCCTTGCTAAATTGCTGAAGCTGGCCTGGAACTTGTGATAATCCTGCTGTAGTCTCCCAAGTTGCTGGGACGACAGGTGGGCACCACTGTGCCTGGTGAGTAGTTCTTTTAAATCTGTTTTTGTAGGTTTGTCTTTTTTTTAAAATGTGTTTTTGTTACTTGGTCAGGGGATCAGTTAGCTGGACAATCTCTTAAGGACTCCTCAATGTGTATTGTCTAGACCTAGTCACTTAGTTCTCCTAAACTGGAATGGGATTGAGAAATGTAGTTTTCAATGTTGCTTGAAGGGAAAATGATATCATAGTTCACTTTCTGTAGCTATTACAGAATACTGGAGACTTAGTAATTTATAATGAATAGAGATTTAATTCTTATAGTTTTGGAGTCTGGGAATTCCAATATTAACATACTGGCATTGTAGGAGGGCCTTCTTGCTGTGTTATTCCATGCTGGAAGATGGAAGGTCAAGAAAGCTGAAGAGCCGACCTTGCATTTATAACAAGATTGTTCCCATCATAACTAACCTATTCTCAAACTAAGCCACTCTCACAGTAACTAAGCCACTCTCCCAATAACTAACCCACTGTCCCAATAAGGGCATTGATTCATCATGTGGGCAGAGCCCTCGTGACCTAGTCACCTCTTCTTTGACATCGGGTATTAACATGTGAACTTTGAGGACACATTCAAGCAATGGTACCTGATATTGGTGAACAAAGGTAATTATCTTTGAATTTAAAACATTAGAAAAAACAATGGTAAAAGAGAAATGAAATCCTCATTCTTTCTTTCTTTTTTTGAGACAGCACTTTTAACTATTCTAATTGGCTTTAGTCTAATTATACCACACACCACTAAAAGGATTTGCCACTGGGATTGTTAATCCATTTTCAGTGATTATTGAGTAATTGTGTGCAGTAGAAGAAGGTTAAGAAAAATTGAGAGGGGCAAGCGTAATCCATTTTCTAAAAATTTATGGGAAGCGTAGTCTGCAAACTCTAAACCAGTGGGGTACTAGAGGGAATGTTTACGGGAAATTGAGGGAAGTATGCGCCCTAGACAGAGACTTGTTGGCAAATTGTTATACTAAACATGATGGGTAGAGAAGTAGAGAGTAAGCATTTAGAAATTCTGTAGACATTTTTCAGAGAATTTTACATCTACCACATCTAATAATAATTTTAAAATTATTTCTTAAAAATTAAATTCATTAAAAATACACCTGCATTGTATGTCTTTTTGTTTTATTTTCTAGCAAATCATTTTTACTGTATTTTATGAAAGTCTCACTTCTTGATATACTGTAAATTTTTAAAAAACAATTTCATTCTATAGATAATTTGTGAAGCACTGGTTTGAGCATTTACTGAAGAAAACGAGGACAAATGATCTTTGGGATTTAGCATGGCTTGATCTACTGAGGCAGCAACTAACATCAGGCTTCATTTATTTTTCTTTTAAATGACTGACTAATTTAGTAATACCAGGGAAACAATACATTTAGTGTGCATGGATTTTGGTTCAAGTTTTCTCACAACATGCTTTTTGGAAAGGGTGTTAAAATATGGGCTAGGTACTGGTGTTACTATGTAGATTACTAACTAAATCATCATATACAAAGAACTAGTGTTGTTCAGTGTCCACCTCTCTAGTTACCCCTCTGCCATTTACTGATCACTGTTTCACCTTTAGGGGCTAAATACCAGCTTCTCCCTACATTTGTCATTCCCACTTTTCCAGTGGTTCCTTTTCCAGTTATGAGATATAGAGAACCTGAAAAAATATTCAATAAAATATTGTAAAATAATTTGCAAGAAAAAAGTGAGTGATACATGTAAAGTATATGCATTCAAACATATATCTTTCCATTTACAGAATGAATGTGTAGTTTGGCTATCAAAATAATGAAAGATTTAGCATTACTAGATTTATTGACTACCTACTTATCAATCTATATTTCACTTTTCTACCAAACTAGATTTGATTCAGTTTACTATTATATTTAAAAATAACATTTTAAAACAATTGAAGTAGATTCAATGAACTTTATTACATGCTGCTGTATTATAAGAGATAGGTCTGACATTTTTTCTCATCTATATAGTGTCCAGAACAAGGAGAGAAGACTATGGATAAGATAAAAGTAAAGATGTTTTCCAGGAAAAGCAAGCTTATTCCTGAAAGCCAGACATTCTGGGTTTTCATATGAAGGAAACTCTGTGATGTGGTCAATATTTACTAATAAATAAGCAAAAGAAATACAATATTTAGTTTGTATTTCACTGTAGCTTTTTGGTGGTTTGGCTTGATCAAAGTATAATGAAGCACAACTAGTAGGTTACATAAGGATTATCTAGGAAAATTTCAACTCAGTAAATCAAGAGTAAGGCACAGGAATCTGTGCTCTTAAGAATAACCTCAGTGAATTCTTATGCCTGTGGCTTCTCGATCATTATTTGAGAAATATCGATCTAGAGGAATAATTGGCTATTTTCAATATATATGGTTTAACATAGTTTACCATAAGTAAGAATGGCTGATGTTTGTGATTCTATTATTTGGCAAGAATCTGGATTGACCCAATTAAAATCCCAGAGTCCTTTTTTATAGAAATAGAAAAGGCAATCATGAAATTCATATGGAAAAATAAGAGACCGAGAATAGCCAAAGCGATCCTGAGCAAGAAGAGTGAAGCAGGAGGCATTACAATACCAGACCTTAAACTTTACTACAAAGCAATAGTAACAAAAACGGCATGGTACTGGCACCAAAATAGG
>PVHX01009015.1:12568-79380 GCA_004024805.1 Geosciurus inauris | reverse complement strand
TCTGTTGACCGGCGGTTGGAGGCCGCGGCGACTGCGCGTTGAGTAGCTTCCTGCCGTACGACCCGAGGTTTCTTTGCAGTTGCGGGACTAGCGCTTCGGTTGCTGGTAGTATCAGTCATCGCGTGAGGGGGATTTATCTTCGATTCACGGTGAGGCCATGGACCCGCACAGAGGGTTTAGCTAAGAGCGAAAGGAGCCAAACAAGAAACTTCCATGAGGTAGGGAGTGAGACCAGTAGGGCAGGCGCCCTTCCTAGAAGGGGCTTCCTCTCCAGCTCTGTTGCAGACCTGGAGTCCAAGAAGAACCGGCGTTATGGTCTGTTTGTTGTGGATGTTGTTGATATTGTTCTTAACCCAGTTTAGATTTCTTGAATTTCACATACCTACGTATACGTTATGTTTTTGTCCTTATACGTACTCCTCGGAAATCGTACATCTTCAGTTACATTAGCTAGCCTGATGTTAAAGGATAAAGAAGCTGTTTCTAATTCAGTTCCGGACATGATCTTCTATGTTTTGTGTGGCCCCCAGTAAGTTATTATTATTTTTGTTTGTTATCGAAAACTGAACATAAAATTAGCTTAACTCCAAATATACCTTCAGGGTTGGTGTGTGAAATAGTAAGGTAATATATGTAAAATACAATTAGCTCCTAGGCACAGAGAAAGTGCAGAGTATTATTATGTTACCTTTTACAGTGCAGTTGATAAGATTTGTGGGAGTAATTGGTAGTCTGTGTTCCATCCTTCCAAATCGTTAATAAAATAATGTAAAACAAGGCCTGTCGGATTCTGCGACTACCGATTACTTGTTTCTCAAAACTGCACTAACATTTAATGATTGAATTCAGGAGACTGATGGACTAAAAATCCACATGTAATCCTCAAGTTTAATCTAGTATTTTTTAGTTTCACTCAAAGCAAAATAAATTAGGAGAACAATCAATGTGGGTTTCCCTTCCCTTTACATTTGTTAACTCTTAGAGATCCAGGAAATAATTTGAAAATCACTACTAGATTGATCTCAGAGGCCCTTTCAAGCTCTGAAATTTAAATAGCCTTAAATTTTCTCCCTTATCAATATATGGATCAGATTTTGTTTGCATGTTTTGTTCATTTAAGATAAAGGAGAAGTTTAAAAAGTAAAATTAAATAGAAAAAAAAAGGGCTGGAATAGTGGCTCAGTGGTAGAACGCTTGCCTGGCATGTGTGAGGCCCTGGGTTCGACCCTCAGCACCACATATAAATAAACCAATGAAATAAAAGATCCATTGACAACTAAAATATATTTTTTAAAAAAATAGAAAAAAAAGGGAGGGAAATCAGCCTTAGTTACTTCATTATATATTTTTCCTAAACAAACCTCAGCTGATTCATGGAGCTGATTTAGGCTTAAACTCATCTTTCTTTATTTCATGTATTTAAATGTGCTACTGACAACTTTATTTGAAAGCAGAGACCGTGTCTAACATTTCTTTGCATATAGTCTGTTGCAAAACTAGTCATGGACATATTTAAATGAATGTTAAATAGTAAAATACTGGGCTGGGGTTGTGGCTCAGTGGTAGAGCGCTTGCCTAGCTTGTGTGAAGCACTGGGTTCAATTCTCAGCACCACATAAAAATAAATAAATAAAAATAAAGGTTCATCCACAACTTAAAAATATGTATTAAAAAAAATAGTAAAATACCAGAGGAGAATGAGAACTAATATTGGTGGAATGTCATGCCAAGAGAACATATTTTCTTGTTTAATCCTTATCACAAACAACCTTTGAGATAGATAATCCTGTCCTCAATTTTAGAGATGAGAAGCCTGAGGCTCACAGAAATCAAGTAATTTTGTCTTTAGACTTTAGTTTGCCTAAAGTTTGTCTTTTAGTTTGTCTCTTTAAAAACCTAACTTTTTCACCATACCTCATTGCCTACATAGTAAAATTTATTATCAACAGCCTAAGTGCAGTTGATAACAGAGAAAAAAAAATAGGATCACCGGTATATTTAAAAAAAAAAAAAAAGCTTATGGTCTCTGGTTTTCATTTATTATACTGATTCATGAATTGTCAGCTAAGTATAACTAAGGATTCTCAGAGACTAAAATACATCTGAAATGCACAATAAAATGACTTCATTGAATGAATTAACCTTGAGTTATTTGAACCTACAAAGATAGAGAAGACAGATAATAGTTTCCTCAGATGTGTCCACATCCTAATCCCTGGAACCTGTGAATATAAATCTAATTTCCTGGAACTAGATTACATGACAAGAGGGAAATCAGGATACAGATGGAATTAAGGTTGCTAATCAGCTGATCTTAAAGTAAAAAGATTATCCTGGATTACTCAGCTATGCCTGCTGTAATTACAAATCCCTAAAAGATGGGAAAAGGAGACAGAAGAGCCAGTGACAGAATGATACAACGTGAGAGAAACTCCAAACCAGCCATTGCTGATTTTAGAAGGAAAGGGAACCAGGAGCCAAGCAGCCTCCAGAAGCTAGAAAAGGCAAGAAAAAAAGACTCTGTCTAGACTCTCTAGGAAGGAATGCAACACTATTACACTTTTATTTTGAACTTCTGAGCAATGGAACTATGAGGTAAATTTTGTTGTGGTAATTTGTTACAGGAGCAATAGGAAATCAATAAGTTATGGTAGTGAAATCATGGCTAACCTCCAAAATAGTCTACCTTGGAGTGTGGATTTTTTATTTATTATTATTTTTTATTATTTATTTAAATGACATTTAACTGAAATTTCTTCAAAGTGATAGGCAATTAGTATAGCTGCCCAGGTTTCCAATATTTGTTAAAAGAATGGAATTGACTATATAGGGTTGATTATATAATGGTAAATTATGGGTAAATACTATATAGAGTATGTAAATAACTTTTTATTTAACAAAGAAAGAACTTTGAAATTTTTACTCATCATTTAGGTGATTGCCTACAACCAGAAATATTGCCCCAGACTGCCTAGATTTGAGGCTTAACATTTTACTTAGTAGATAACGTAAATTTGATGAAGACTTAGTAGTAATTGTAAACTGTAATTTATAAATCACTAAATCCTTAAACAATCCTATATTTAGATACTACCTTTGTGTTCATTTTATAAATGGAGAAAACAGACACACAGAAGTTTAAGAAACTTGATCAAGGTCATACTGCTATTAAATGTGAAAGCCAGGTTTCGAATCCCAACAGTGATCATTCTGCTACAATTGCCCCTCGTCTCCTTGTCTGTAAATTGAAGATAACAGCACCCTACACTATGGGATTGTTGTAAAGATTAATTTACTCATATAAAACACTTAAAACAGTGACTAGCACATAAAAGGTGTTCAGTAAGTGTTTACTGTTGCTATCATAGTTAATGTTTTTGGAGTCCTTGGAATTTTTTTCCTCATATGCTTTAGAAACTGGAAGAAAGAAGTCAAAGGAGATATTCCCTACTCCTGCATTTACTTTGGGGGGTGGGGCGTGCTGGGGATTGAACCCAGAGGCACCTGAACCATACCCCCAGCCCTTTTTTATATTTTATTTAGAGGCAGGGTCTCACTGCGTTGGTTAAGGCCTCTGTAAGTTGCTGAGGGAGGCTTGTGAATTTGCAGTCCTCCTGCCTTATCCTCCAGAGCATCTAGGATTACAGGCATGCACTACTGCACCCAGCTTCCTGCATTTACTAAACACAGTCTTTTTATCTGTTTTAAATTACTCTTAGCTTGGTAGCTTTTTCTATTTGAAGAAAAAAGTTTGGGAAACACTTCTCTAATACCTTTGTTTTCTAGGTAGGAAACTTGGTCTTGAACAGGGACTTTTACAAGGCTATAACAATGTCATTCTTTTCCTGTACAGAATCTTAGGTGAAAGTTGTCTAAGAAACCAAATGATTTATCAGACATTCTCAAAATAGATTTAGATATGTTGTTAGGCTGGGGACCCACTGTCTTTATGTATATTCAACCTCAGCCTAACACAGTTTGTATCAGGGATTTCTACATATAGAAATGAAATTCATACAGAATTATGTTAGTTCTTCAAGAGTCACTGGCATTTTGTTTATTGACTTTTTAAAATTTACTTAGGTATTTAGTAATATGATTCATAATTGAAGAAGTAGAAGACACCACTGTCTCTTCCTACCCCCAGAAGAGTCCATATCCTCTCCCTGAAGATGATCAGTATTAGCCGGGCACGGTGGCTTAAGCCTGTAATCCCAGCACTCAGGGAGGCTGAGACAGGAGAATCGCGAGTTCAAAGCCAGCCTCAGCAATGGCGAGGCGCTAAGCAACTCAGTGAGACCCTGCCTCTACATAAAACACAAAATAGGGCTGGGGATGTGGCTCAGTGGTCGAGTGCCCCTGAGTTCAATCCCCAGTACCCAAAAAAAAAAAAAGATGATCAATATTATCAGGTTTTTTGCTTTTTTAGTTGTAGATGGACACAATACTTTTATTATTTTTTATTTATTTAATTATTTATGCCGGGGATTGAACTCGGGTACTCAACCACTGAGCCACATCCCCAGCCCTATTTTGTGTTTTATTTAGAGACAGGGTCTCATTGAGTTGCTTAGCGCCTCGCCATTGCTGAGGCTGGCTTGGAACTGGTGATTCTTTGTCTCAGCCTCCCAAAGTGCTGGGATTACAGGCGCACGCCACCGCACCCAGCTATTTTTATTTTTATGTGGTGCTGAAGATTGAACTCAGTGCCTCACACATGCTAGGCAAACGCTCTACCACTGAGCCCCAACCACAGCCCAGGTTTTTTTGTTTTTGTTTTTGGTATATCTTTCACAGTGTTTACCTTTTTACAAACAAGTTAGATGTATTTCCCCCTCTTTTATACAAATGATAGCATGTTATAGATATTGCCCTATGCCTTTTTTTCATATAATATATATTGGAAATTGTTTCTTTCTTTTTTTTTTTAATACTTTTCAGTTGTCAGTGGACTTTTATTTTATTTCTATGTGGTGCTGAGAATCAAACCCAGTGCCTCACATGCTAGGCAAGCGCTCTACCACTGAGCTACAACCCCAACCCTGGAAATTGTTTATCAGTACATAGCTTCTAGGGTTTGGTTTGGTTTCCTTTTGTTTTTTTAAACAGCTGCATGTTATTCTATTTTATGGACATGCTACTTACCCTCTATTGACAAATTAGGTTCTTCTCAGTCTTAGAAATGGAAGTCAAGAAAAATAATGGCCAGGTGCTTAGTTGTGTAGCTTAGTGGTAAAGACATCTTTAGCATGCACAAGGCCCTGGGTTCAATCTCCAGCACCAAAGAAAGGAAAGAAAACTAGTTGCCTGTAACATTAGTACCCAAAAATATCAAACTTTTATTTATTTATTTATTTTGGTGCTAGGGATTGAATCCAGGTGTGCTTTGCCACGGAGCCTCATCTCCAGTCCTTTATATTCTTTATTTGAGACAGGTTCTCTCACTAAGTTGCTGAGTGTCTCACTAAACTTTTGAGGCCATTCTCCAACCTGTGAGCCTACTTCTGAGTTTCTAGAATGACAAGCATGTGTGCCCAACATCAAATTGTTTTAGTATGTCTTTTTCTTTCTGGTTTTTTGTTTGTTTGTTTCTTGTTGTTGTTTTTGGATACTGGGGATTGAACCCTTGTGAGCTTTATCACTGAACTACATCCCCAGACCTTTTTATGTCTTATTTTGGCACAAGATCTTATTTAGATCTTTCTAAATTTACTTGGCTAACCTCAAAATTGCAGTCCTACTTAAACTTCCCGAGTCACTGGGATTATAGGCATGTGTCACTGCACCCAGCTTCTTTTGGTCTTTATGCACCTCTACTTCAGAACTATAATCTACATTCAGAACCAGTACCTATGTAATAAAGTTGGATTGTGATTGTATAAATATGTCAATGAGCCCTACAATTCTGGAATATTAACTCTGGGCATGTGTATGCTTAATATGCCTTTTGTGAAGTGTTTAGGGTCCTCTGAAATATAGCCTGGAGTTAAATGCCAAGTTCCATTTGTTGAGGAATATCCAGAATATTCTTTAGCCTAGGAAGTAATCATAATCCTATGTATTTCCCTCTTTCTTGGTTTGCACATTAGAAGAGATAGTATGCTTACATTATCACTTGCATCTGTATCAAAATTGTAAATTAGATGTGTAGCATTTCTAGCAAAAACACCTAGAGGTACAAAGATGACAACTTGAAGTTTACACTGAAGTTTATCATCAGTATGTTTCAAAACTCCTTTATTTCTATAGACCTAATGTTGCTGTAGCAGTCCAGACCTGGAGAAATATTTTGAAGATTAGAACATTCAACATTACAATTTTTTTTATAACTCAAGTTACAAAATCAATGAGCAATTTTTCCTGTAAGACTCAAAGATTTAGAACAGTCTTGTTAATCCTCAATGCTATTGACATTTGGGAATGGGTCATTCTTTGTTATAAGGGACTCTTTTGTACATCGTAGAATGTTTAGCAACATCCCTGGCCTCTACTCATTAGATACCAGTAGGACACCCCCTCCCATCCTCCAGTTTTGATAACCAGAAATGTACCCAGACATTCATTGCCAAATGTTTTGGGAAGGGAAATTCTAAATCACCCTAGCTCAGAACCACTAATTTTGAAAATTACTATCAGAGGAAATTGGTCTGGTTTCAATAGAAGGAAAGTCATGATAGACTAATATATCCTTCTTGTTAGAATTCCTAGAATGGCAGATAAAAATAATTTAATTATTTGTATTATGTCTTCATTAAAGTAAGGTACTTGACCGTCTCTCCCTATGGCTTTTTGGAGAAATGTATACTGAATATTTAATTGATTAACTAACCATACCCAAAAACTATGTATTGGTTATATGGTTAAAATTCTCTTAACTATTAACACCTATGCAGAGGTTCTCAGTGAGGACTGGATGCTAGAATGGGCTGGGGAGCTTTAAAAACTGATGCCTGATCACACTCCCAGAGACTGTGATTTATCTAGTCTGAGATAAAATCTCAGCAGAAGAATTTTTAAACCACACCTGAGTGTAACTAATATATGGCCACAGTTTTGAACCACTATCTAGGCTATGCTACAGAACTCTTAGGTAACCCCATCCTGTTTAATAGTTGTTTGAATCACTTGAATGAGATCACTGAGAATATATTTTTCAAATTTATAGTTTTCACAAAAATTTTTGTAGGCAATATGTTGGTGATAGATTTAGAAAATCAAAAAGATCTCCATATGTGGGATCTTGGATTAGATTCTGTAACATAAAAGCTGAGAAAAATCCAAATAAAGCCTATGGTTTAGTTAATAGTATTGTACCAATGTTAATTTCTTATTTCTGATAATTGTATATAGTCATGTAAGATGTTAACATTGAGGAAGCTAAATGATGAATATAAGGAAGTTCTTTGTACTCTCATTACAACTATAAGGTTATGTTTGGGGGGGGGGTAACTGGGAATTGAACCCAGGGTTGCTCTACATCCCCAGCCCTTTTATTTATTTATTTAAATATTTTTTAGTTGTAGATGGACACATGTCTTTATTTTATTGCTTTGAATGTGGTGCTGAGGATCGAACCCAGGGCCTCACGCATGCAAGGCAAGCGCTCTACCGCTCAACTACAATCCCAGCCCCGCCCTGCCCTTTTAATTTTGAGTCAGGGTCACACTAAATTGCCCAGCCTGACCTCAAACTTGTGATCCTCCTGCCTCAGCCTCCCAGCTGACTGGGATTACAGGCTGTGCCACCACATCTGCCTTAGTTTGAATTTTTTTAATTAAAAAAAATATTTTTAACTAGTTACAAATGGTAAACAACTGTCTGTGTGGCTCAAGATTTTTAACAGTCTGTGGGGCTGAAGGTATATATGTCAGTGCTTACATAAGTCCATGGGTTTAATCCTCAGTATCACCAAGAAGAAAAAAGATTTTTAATAGTGCGTGATCAGAAAAGAAGCCAAATTCTGTTGGATGCTGAAACAAGTAGGAAACTGCAACCATCCATAATTTCTGATTTAAAATTTTATCAAAACAGCTTTTTCCCCACTAGTATTAGGGATTGAATTTAGGGCCTCGGGCATGCTAGGCCAGCACTCTACCAGTAAGCTGTAGAACAGCTCAGAACAGCTTTTAGTTGTCTAATTAACTTTAGAAATAAATGTTCAAAAACCATAAACTTAAAAAAATTCTATTAACAAGAATTTTTGTGGTGGCTTACGCTTGTAATCCTAGCACTTTGGGAGGCTGAGACAGGAGGATCGCGAGTTCAAAGCCAGCCTCAGCAACGGTGAGGTGCTAAGTAACTCAATGAGACCCTGTCTCTACATAAAACACAAAATAGGGCTGGGGATGTGGCTTAGTGGTTGAGTGACCCTGAGTTCAATCCCCGGTACCAAAAAAAAATTAACAATTTTCAACAAGCTGAAATAAGATTCCTAATTATTTAAATGAATTTTATTAACTCAGTTATTCTTTGCTAAAATCACTTTCAACGTACAGCTGCACAAATGAAAGATTAAGGTTGCCTAGAGGCAATACAGTACAGTGATGCAGAATGTGGGATTTTGAGTCCCGTTACTATATGTGACATAATAAAAATACATATATTTGTCACTACCCCTGGTTCCTGACACAGTTTCTAAAACCCTTCTAATATCCTGAGTGATAGAGGTGCCAGGAGTAATTTTTGTTCCAGTATTTGGTCTTTGATCTGGTTCCTAAATCCCTTAGAATTTCTTGAATGATAGGAATATCTTTTGTTTTGATGAAATGACTCTTGGTGAATTCCTGGATAGTTTCCATTTGTTGGCTGGTGACCAGAAAAACTAAACCATGATTAGAATTTTTAAACCCATTGCCCAATTGGGGCTATAGATTGAGTTAATGACCAGTCATGCCTACAGGACGAAGCCTCCATACAAATCTAAACCAATAGGGGTAGGAGCTTCCAGGTTAGCAAAAGTATTCACATGCCAGGAATGCATCCCAAATTCCAGAGGTACAAAAGTTCTTGCACCTAGGACCCTTGTGTACTAGTTGTTCATTTGTACATTTCATCATATTCTTTGTAATAAACCTGTAAACATAAGTATTTTTTCCCTTGATTACTCTGAGTCCTTTTAGCAATTATCAAACTTGAAGAAGGGTCCTGGGAATCTCTAGTATGTAGCCAAATCAGTTAGAAGCATGGGTAACCTTGGAACCCATTACTTTTGTCTTCTGAAGTGAGGGGCAGTCCTACAGAACAAAGCTCTTAACTTGTGGGATCTGATGGTAGTATCAGCACTCAATTAAGGGCAGAACATCTAATTGATGTCCACAGAGAATTGGAAAACTGCTTGGTTTGGAAAACCCACACATTTGATGTCAGAAATGTTGGAAGTAGAGGAAACAATTTTTCTTTTATCATGTTTACATCTAGACTTCACCATACTCTAATGCACTATGCTCTTCATGTCAGAAGTTTTGTAATTTTGTAGTTTCTTCCATAAAGAGGCACTCTTTTTTCCACCCTTTCTGTCTGGGTTGGCCTAGCAGAGGGGCTTCAGTAGAAGAATAAAAGTGTTACTCTACTAGTTTGGAGCTTAGACTTCAAGAGGTCGCAAGTCAGTCATTCAGCTGTCTTGGACCTTTAATTTGTCACTGCTGTGAGAACAAATCTAGGCCACACAGCTAGAAGATAAAAGATGGTGTGGAGCAAAATCAGTCATCCTAGCAGAGGCCAACCTAAACCAGTCCAACAGAGCCAAATCAGCCCAGGGCCAAAGAATTAACCAGCTAACCTATGGCTATAAACTTGTACACAATAATAAATAGTTGTTGTTTTAACTTTCTAAGTTCATTGTGGCCCCTTATACAGCAGTCACTAAAACAGTGCTTCAGAGGATGCTTAACAAAATAATTATGTAAGATATATATTACATTGGCACATTGATCGGTGTATGTTAACTGCTACTACTGTTGTATCTTTTAATATGGCTAACTAGCAAAATTTTTAAATCAGCTTTATTAAGATATAATTAACATACCATAAAATACTCCCTTTTCTAAGTATATTCCAGAAGTGTTCAACCATTCCCATTACCTAATTTTAGGACATTTTTACCTATATTTTGTGTGTATGCATACGTACCTGTGTGTGCATGTGCAGTGCTGGGGATTGAACCCTAGGCCTTGTGCATGCTAGACAAGTGGTCTACCACTGAGTGACATCCCCAACCCTTATAACATTTTTATCATCCCAGAAGATTTGATGGCAGCAGTCACTCCATTTCTCCCTCCTTCAGCCTTTGGCAACCTCTACTGTATTATATGATTAATAAGCCAATTCTGGACATTTCATATAGTTGTAATTATACTATATATCTTCTTCATTGACTAGAATTCTTTTTTTTTTTTTAATTTTTTTTTATATATTTTTTTAGCTGTTGATGGATCTTTATTTTATTCATTTATTGTTTGTATGTGGTGCTGAGGATCGAACTCAGTGCTTCACACATGCTAGGCAAGCACTCTACCACTGAGCCACAGCCCCAGCCCTTGACTAGAATTCTTTTTCTTTGTTTTTAGGGTTTATCCATGTCATAACATGTATCAGAACTTCATTTTTTGTTATTGCCAAATAACGTTTTATTATACAGCTATATCAGATTATGTTTATTAGTTGATGGACATTTGAGTTGTTTCCCCTTTCTGAATTATGAATAACACTTGTGCACATTTTTTGTGTATGCATATTTTCATTTCTCTTATATAACCAAGAGTGGACTTGCAAGGTCATCTGGTAACTCCAGTTTTACCTTTTGAGAAACTGCCAAACTTTCTAAAGTGGCTGTGCTATTTTGCAATCCCAACAGCAACATAAAAGGATCTCAGTTTTTCCAGATCCTAACACTTGTTATTGTCTGTCCTGATTTTAGCCATCCTAGTGGGTGGGAAGTTGTATCTCATGTTTTTTATTTGCATTTTCCTAAAGACTAATCACTGAGCATTTTTGCATTTACGTATTGACCTTTTTATATTTATACTGGAGAAATGCCTATTCGAGTGCTTAGGTTTTCTTTTAATTATTAAGTTGTATGGGTTCTTTATATATTATAGATATAAGTTCGTAGTCAAATATGTGATATGCGAATATTTTATCCCGTTCAGTTTCCTTGATGATATCTTTTAAAGCACAAGATTTTTGTTGTTTTTAAAGCATTATAATTTATACATAGTAATTGGATTCATAACAACAAAATTATACATGCATGAAATTTTATTTCAATTCCTGGTTTCCCTGCATTCCCTACACTCCTCCCTTCACCCATTCTCCTTCCTCTACCAATCTTCCTTTCACTTATCTATTTTTTTTTTTTAATATTTTTTTTAGTTGTGGATGGACACAATGTCTTTATTTTATTGCTTTGTATGTGGTGCTGAGGATCGAACCCAGAGCCTCACGCATGCAAGGCAAGCGCTCTACCGCTGAGCCACAGCCCCAGCCCCTCACTTATCTATTTTTGATTGGTTCTTTCTATTTACATAGAAAGGTGGGATTCTGCATAGTATGTTTATATATGCCTGTAGCATGATTTTTTAAACTTCATTCCACATTTCTTCCCCTTTCCTGTCCTTTCTCCCTCCCTCTTGATCTCCTTATACTGTACTGATCATCCCAGTATGTTTATGATAGCCTATCTTCTCCTCCTCCTCTCTCTTATGTTGCTCTAACTTCCACATGAGAGAAGACGTTGTGAGACTGGCTTATTTCACTTAGCATGATAGTCTCCATTTCCATTCATTTGCCAGCAGATGTCATGACTTCATTATTCTTTGTGGCTGCGTAAAACTTCATTGTGTGTATATGTCACATTTTCTTAATCCATTCATTATTGATGGATATCTCAGTTTCTTCTGTTTTAGATACTGTGAATTGTAAAGCAGTCATAATATTTGTGAAATTTAAGTGTATATTTTTACTTTTGTCACTTGTGCTTTTGGTGTCATATCTAAGAAACCATTGCATAACTTAAGGTCATGAAAATTTTCTCCTGTGATTTCAAGAGATTTATAGTTTTACGTGTAAGTGATCTATTTTCAGTGGGGTTTTTTTTTGGGGGGGGGGTTGTATAAAATGTTCATTTTCATAGTTTTGTGAGACGGTATCCAGTTGACCCAGCACCATTTGTTGGAAAGACTATTTTTTCCCTTTTGAATTCCTAGCAGCCATGTTGAAAATCAATTGAAGGTGATGGGAGGGTTTATTTCTGGACTGTTCCTTTGATCTATAGTCATGTAGATTAGACATACATGATCTACACATATATTTCAGTATCACACTATCTTAATTATTGTAGCTTCATAGTAAATTTTGAAATCAAGACATGTGAACCCTCCAACTTTGTTCTTCTTCAGGATTGGGCTATTCTAGGGCTGGGGTTGTGGCTCAGTGGTAGAGCGCTTCCCTCGCATGTGGGAGGCCCTGGGTTCGATCCTCAGCACCACATATAAATAAATGAATAAATAAAAATCAATCAAGAACTAAAAAAAATTAAAAAAAAAAAAGATTGGGCTATTCTAGGAGGCTGGGACTGTAGTTCAGTGGTAGAGCACTTGCCTGGCACATGTGAGGCACTGGGTTTGATCCTGAGCAGCAACACATAAAAATAAACAAATAAAATAGAGGCATACTGTTCATCTACAACTAAGAAAAAGTTTTTAAAAAAAAAACATTGGGCTATCCTAGGTCCATTGTGTTTCCATATAAATTTTGAGATCAATTTAACAATTTTGACTGAAACATTTACTGAGATTTTAGTAAGCAGCAATTTTTTAATTTGTTTTTGTTTTTTAATACTTTATTTTTATTTATTTATTATTTTTATGTAGTGCTGAGGATTGAACCCAGTGCCTCATCCGTGCTAGGTGAGTGCTTTACCGCTAAGCCACAACCCAGCCCACAATTTTTTTTTTAAAGAAGAGGTGATTTTAGTAAAATGTGTTCTCATGAAACAGTGGTGTGTTAGTTACAAAACAGTCACTCTGAATGTAATACCTAAAATTAGGAAAAGGATAGATCATATATCAAGTGTATTGAGATAATATAGGGAGTGGACTTATATTACACAATTACTTTAAGTTAAGAAACTGAAGACATTTACTCAGCAACAGAAATAAACAGGACATAACTACCTTTAATATTTGAATAGTTGTCATGTGGAGATAACTTGTAAAACCCAAGGGAAGCCGGGCGCGGTGGCTCAAGCCTGTAATCCCAGCACTTAGGGAGGCTGAGACAGGAGAATCACGAGTTCAAAGCCAGCCTCAGCAACGGCGAGGCGCTAAGCACCTCAGTGAGACCCTGTCTCTACATAAAACACAAAATAGGGCTGGGGATGTGGCTCAGTGGTCGAGTGCCCCTGAGTTCAATCCCCAGTCCCCCCCCAAAAAAAAAAACCCAAGGGAAAGACTATGGCAGTAAATGGAAGATATAAGGAGACTTTTCACCACACACTGAGAGTATATTCAGTGAAAGCAGTCTAAAAACTGTATGAACTGTATGAACAGTCTAAAAACTGTAAAAAAAAAGATTAGGCATTGATGATTGATGGTATAATATAAACCATGGCTAATAAGAAAGAAGATTCAAGTATAGCTTTCAATTATAAAACTGCCTTTGAGAAGTTA
Source organism: Geosciurus inauris (assembly GCA_004024805.1). NCBI lineage: Eukaryota > Metazoa > Chordata > Mammalia > Rodentia > Sciuridae > Geosciurus > Geosciurus inauris. Next base: position 65,713 of record PVHX01009015.1, on the reverse strand, counting down.
TGTAATCTGTCCATACTTATTTTCACCTGGGGATAATAATGTATACCTCATAGGATTGTTGTGAGATAAAATGACTATTATTTTTTATATAAGTTTTATCTGTATATAAGTATAAGGAAAGTTGAGATTGGGTAGGAAGGCTTTGAGTTGGGTAGTTGACATGGGGGAGAATTAAGAATTGGGGTGGAGAAACTTGAGTTTGTCAAAGATGAGCATTGGCTAGTATTGGGCACCAGGGAGATCGGAGTGTTGGGTGGTACTGGACATTGAGTACTTGTGTTGGTGATTTCCAAGACTGCCTTCAGATTCTGCAATTTGATAGGAGTATCAGAAACCAGCATGTAGTTATATTTATGGCTGTGATTTATTACAGTGAAAGGATACAAAGTAAAAATTAACAAAGGGAAAAGGCACATGGAACGAAGTCTGAAGGAAACCAAGCACAAGCCTCCAAGAGCCCTTTCCCAATGGAATCACAAAGAATACACATAATTCCTCTAGTAATAAGTTGTGCCAATAATGTGAAATGTTGTCCACTGGGAAACTCAGTGCCCAGGTTTTTTATTGGGGGTTGGTTGTGTGTGCATCATCTGTTTGGCATGTACCAAAATTCCAGACTTCCTTAATTCCCAGCAGGAAAGCAGATGTTTACTATAAACCACATAGCTTTCATAAACTCTTAAGCAGTTGTAAGCATGGTGAGTGGTGATCCTAAAATCCAAGTTCTGGACACCAGCTAGGGCCAGCCTTACAGCTAGCAATCTCAGACCTGCTAGGTCAACTCTTTTCTGCATAGTTGTATTAGGAAGCAGGTTTTGGTGGGCATTGGGCAGTTGTCTGCAGTGAATGCATTTGTAAGGCAAAGTAAGTTAAGGATGACAGATACCAAGCAGAGTAGATGGGGCCTAACCCAATCTGAGGCCTAGTAGAGGTTTGTGCTTGGGTTTGAGCACACAAAGCCACCATCTTACTCCATAGCAGGAGCCCCTTGTGATCAAAGAGAATGATATTAATACCGTTTTTCAATAAAGAGATGTCAAGGGCAAGTAAATTTGGAAAACAGTATAAAATGAACTGTATTATAGCTTTCCCTAAAACTTTAAAAATGATAATATGTATTGTAATTAATCAAGAAATGTCTTTATATCAGTTCTCAAAATTCTTCAGCCATATAACTTTGGTGCCTTTTATAGGACTAGTTAATATTTACCAAACTGATTTTGGGAACAGCTGGGCACAGTGGCACACGCCTGTAATCCCAGCACTTTGGGAGGCTGAGACAGGAGAATCTCCAGTTCAAAGCCAGCCTCAGCAACGGTGAGGCAGTGAGCAACTCAGTGAGACCCTGTCTCTACATAAAACACAAAATAGGGCTGGGGATGTGGCTCAGTGGTTGAGTGCCCCTGAGTTCAATCCCCAGTGCCAAAAAAAAAAGTAAACTTGAAAACTAAAAAGAAGGTAAAACTCAAAGGAGTCTATGACTTTTTTTCACTCTACGAAGTACTATTAGGTCAGGGACTATTAAAAGTTTATTCATCGTTGTATTCACTGTGGTTCTTGGCACACAGTAACTTGACTGTTGTTAGCTTTTTCTTTCTTTCTTTTTTTTTTTTTGGTTTTTGTTTTCCAACTGGGGATTGAATCCAGGGATGCTCTACTTAGTTTTTATTTTGAGACTAGGTCTCAATAAGTTTCTGAGGGTCTTGCTAACTTACTGAGGCTGTCCTTGAACTTGTGATCCTCTTGCCTCAGTCTCCTGAGTCACTAGGATTATAGGCATGCACCACTGTGCCCAGCCTGTTGTTGCTTTAAGAATTTTGGTCATAAGAAAGGTGGAAATGATTAGGCAAAATAAATTAACTACCTAGAATAATTTATTCTATCAGTACTAGATATTGAGAGTTGCATTTAAGTATAGTAGTCTCCATTTAACTGTGATCTTGCTTTCTGCAATTTCAATCACACAAGTTAAACCCTGGTCCAAAAATCTTAAATGAAAAATTACAAAATAAACAGTTCACATACTTTAAATCGCATACCACTCTGAGTACCTTGATGGAATTTTCTGCTTTCCTACAACTGAATCATTCCTCTGTTCAGTATATCCAAACTCATACAAGTACATGTGCTATACCCACCCATCAGTCACTTAGTACCGTCTCAGTTATCAGAACAATGTCATGGTTGTTGTAGTGCTTGTGTTCAAGTAATGCTTATTTTACTTAGTGTAAGAGTAATGTTGCTAGCAATTTAGTTGTACCAAAAAGAAGCTGTAAACTGTAATCCCAGCACTTAGGGAGGCTGAGACAGGAGAATCTGAGTTCCAAGCCAGCCTCAGCAAAGGCGAGGCGCTAAGCAACTCAGTGAGACCCTGTCTCTACATAAAACACAAAATACGGTTGGGGATGTGGCTCAGTGGTCGAGTACCCACTGAGTACTTACAGCTTCTTTCCTTCACGTGAAAATTCAGTAAGACTGGATTTTGTTTTGTTTTGGGGGGTGCTGGAGATCGAAGCTATGGTCTTGTACATGCTAGGCAAGTACAAGTAGGCAAATATGTACAAGTTGTCTACCACTGGCCTTGCCTCGCGTAACACAATAAGCTATTTTGAAAAGGGAGACTCCATTTACATAATTTATTACAGTATATTGTTATAATTGTTCTGTTTACTTATTAGTTGTCAATCTGTTACTATGCCTAATTTATGAATTGAACTTTATCATAGGTATGTATATATAAGTATCTGTATGGTTTGGTACTTACGGTTTCAGGCATCCACAGGAGGTCTTGGTACATATTCCCTATGTAAAGGGGGCAGAGGTCATATTGTATTCTAAACTTTAAGAGTAGGGGGTATATCTCAATGGAAGAGCACTTGCCCAGCATGTGCAAAGCCCTGGGTTTGATCCTCAGCAACACACACACACACACCCAAATCTTTTGGCTCTCAAAAGATTGTTTAGAGGGCTGAGGTTGTGGGCTCAGTGGCAGAGCACTTGCCTCGCACGTGTGAGGCACTGGGTTCGATCCTCAGCACCACATAAAAATAAACAAACAAAATAAAGATACTGTGTCCATGTATAACTAAAAAATATTTTTTAAAAAAGATTGTTTAGATTTAAAATTCCAACACAAAAAAAAGGATAAATGTAACACACATAGCAAAAAGTAATAAAATACTCATTTATCCATTATCCAGTGTTAATAGATCATTACTGATTTCTTTGTGCATCCTGCCCCAGTTGTTTCCCTTTCCTTCCTCCCTAAGAGCAACCATTATTTTAACTGTTCTTCTTCCATTCTTTCACTTGTTTCAGTTTACTGCGTATGTGTATATCCCCCAAATAATGAATGAAATTTTGTTGTATTGAAATTATATCATGCTAGATGTAATAGTTCTCACTCATGCACATGTGTTTTTCTAGAATAAATACCAAGAAGTAGAATATCAGGGTGACAGAGTTATACATTTTTATCTTTGCAAAGATAATCCCAAATATTTTTTCAAGGTATTTGTATTTATACTCCCAGTGGCGGTGTTATGAAATTTCCCAGTGCTTCTTAGGCTCTTTAACATTTGCTGTTATCTCACATTTTCAACTTCCCATAATAGTGATTATGAATGGCATCTCATTTTCATGATTTTAGTTTGCATCTCCCTGATATGTAATGAGATTGAAAATTTATTGGTTTTATTAGCCATTAATATTTCCTTTTGGGGGAAATATCTTTCCTGTCCTTTGCCCATTTTCCTGTGCATATTGTAGATACTAATCCACTATTTTGCCTGTTTCAGATAACTTTTCCCAGTTGTGGCTTAACTTTTTACTATTTTTTTAAGAGTCCAGGGACAATGCTGAATGGAATAACAAAGCTTATCTCCAGGGTCCAGAAGGTAAGTCCTAACAGACCTGAAAACTTTGTGCAAACTACCTGTAGGTAGCTTTCTTGGTTTTAGATGGCTTCGTTATATCCAGAACAAATACTCTGGAGAACTTTAACTGACTAGTATTTTAATTTACAAATGTGCACTCAAAACAACAGGCACAATTCCAATTTTCTGCCCAGGAACTTCACTACCAGTTGCTGTACGTTTTCAAGTAACATATCTCAGTAAAATAGTTGTGCATGAGAATTTACCATGTGATAGGATAATTAATGTTTTTAAAAAAACATAGTTAAGTTTAATTGTACTTATCTTTATTAACTTTATTTCTTATTAGATTAATGATTATCTCCCTTAATGAAGTATCTAAAAGAAAAACAAGTTGCCAGTTTAGACCTATAGAACCTAATAGTATTTTGAAATCATGTATGGGGGTGTCAGTCTGTTGCTTTACTTCATTCCTTTCATTTATTTACCTTTTATATGGCAGGTAATACCCTTTATATGGCAGGTACTCAAAATTCTAAAATGGCTCCTTTTACTATTTGGTGAGCATTTCATTATGTGCTGGGTACTGTGCTAAGTGCTTTATTTTAATCCTCATGAGCAACCCATGAAGTAGATAATATCCCTGTCTCAAATATGTGGAAACTAAGGATTAGAATGGCTAGGTAACTTATGTAAGAAATTGGCTATGAAATTATAAAGCCTAGACTAGATACCAGGTCTGTCTGGCTTAAAAGCTTGTGACCTGGGGCTGGGATTGTGGCTCAGTGGTAGAACACTCGCCTCACATGCGTGAGGCACTGGGTTCAATCCTCAGCACCACATAAAATAAATAAAAATAAAGATATTGTAAGCCGGGCGTGATGGCGCACGCCTATAATCCCAGCACTTAGGGAGGCTGAGACAGGAGAATCGTGAGGTCAAAGCCAGCAATGGTGAGGTACTAAGCAACTCAGTGAGACCCTGTCTCTAAATAAAACACAAAATAGGGCTGTGGAAGTGGCTCAGTGGTCAAGTACCCCTGAGTTCAATCCCTGGTACCAAATAAATAAATAAATAGATAGATAAATAAATAAATATAGGTATTGTGTCCATCTACAACTAAAAAAAATATTTAAAAAAAAAAAAAAAAAAGCTTGTGACCTAATCGTGGGGCCATTTTGCTTTTTATGGTTCATGTATTCCAGAACCTCACAGTCCAGTAGCAGATTCATGAGTAAATAACTTGTACAGTGTGGTACTATTGCAGCACCCAGGAGGAGCACCTAAGCTGAATTAGTTCAGTCCAGAGAAAATCCTCCCAGAGCTAAATCCTGAGGATGAGAAATGAGCCAAAAGAGCACGGTCATTTTCATCAGATCATGTAATTACAGATTAGGTTCCTGAGAAAAGGAGCTCTTCTCCTGTATATTTTTTTCCTCTCCCTCCCTCCAACCCCAGGATTCATGAAGAGTCTATATATATAAAAATAGCCCATTATTATAAAATGAAGAAAAGGCAAAGATCAACAGCAGAATGGATTCTAGTCACAGCTGAATATTACTAGGCTAACATTTCTTTTCTTAATACCAGACAAGAAACACTTGAGACTAGACTATAAGGAGATGTTGGAGAAAAAATTTTGTTGGTGTTTTTAGTTTGGTTCAGGTTTAGTTTGGTTTAGTTTGATGTTATAGATTGGCCCATGGATGCTGTCCTTGCAGGAACTCATGATATGCATTCTGGAATTATGCAGAGGCAATTGTACATTTGCTTGTTTTTCCTAGAAACAATATTAGCTGAGTGATACCATTTATAACACTCTAAGAATTAAGGAATCCATTTTTCTATCTTTTCATTTACTGCAAAAAGTATAACTAAAAAGTCATCAGTTACTGTAGAAATAGCACCACCATGTGGTCCTTGAATATTTTTAGTTTTCCACTTTCTCTCCAGTAGGTAAACTTGAGTAGTATTAGTACAAAGGTGTATTATTCACTTTATTTTGTTGAGGTAATAAGCCTTTGATTCTTGTTTGTTTTCTGTGTAAGTGATCTCTTTTCTTTTCTTTTTTCGCTATTCCTGTATTTCCAAAAGGTTTCGAGGCAGGAACAAAGTTTTATCTTCATAGGGTACCATCTCAACATGTAGCTCGTTTTTTTTCTCTCAAGGTAATCTTGCTATGTTGTCCACACTGGATAAAATTCTGTGCTCTAATGATCCTCCTACCTCCTCCTTGAAATAACTGAGACTATAACCATGCCACTGCACACAGCAACAGTAGCTTTTAAGGTTGCCATATCAGGAAGGAAAGGAGATAATTTATACCCACTTTCAATTGGCTTTGACTAGAAATGGCACACAAGTTATTTCCACTCACAGCTCTTTTGCCAAAAGTAGTCACCTGACCCTAAACTCTACAAGGAAGACAGAGAAATGTAGAGAACTATTTGGTGTGCTGCATCTACTGTGGAGTTAATTTACAGTCTACAAAATTGGAGCATCCTATTACCTTATACCATTCATTTAAATTGAAATCTACAAGTAATGGTTCAGAGGTTTCCTTTGCAGTTCATTAAATTACCTATTAGGCAGTTTACTTTCATTGGCTAGATGTCTATATACTCTTTCATTACATTTCTTTAAGGAAATATTCTTTATTCCTAGGCATGTGTTCTTAGTATTTGTTGTATGTTAATATATATATCTAACTTACACATATATATATGTTAGTGACATTTTTCCCTGTTGTAGATACAACTTACATCCTTGGTGTTATAGCAAGCATAAAAAGCCTGATAATTTCAAAACACTAAAATGCTTTCTTTTATAGTTGGACCCTAGATGTTTTTTGCACACTGGGACCCAGGCACCCCAAATCATTGCTGCTCACCTTGATAGCCAGGTTCCAGTTGAGAGTCCCAGAGCTATTTCCCGCACCAATGAAAGTGACCCGGTGAGTTGCCAATGTGTATGTGAGATTTTTCGGGAATTATAATTTATGTTGCTATCTTCTTTTTATATATCAGGAAACCTGAAATTTAAGGAAACTAAGCAGTTTTACATATATTCAGATCTCTGTAACCCAGATCTGATAATAAGGTAACATAAAGCACTCAGGTTAGTCCATATTGCTTCTGATTTAATCCCTACACAAGTGAACTCACTAATGCAAAGTAGGTGCATAGTTTTCTGCTTTAGATTGTCAATGGCTTGCTAATTTACTAATTAATAATAAGTACCAAACTTATTGTTAATGATACCATATGTAGGGTGGCAAAATTCTCCTTAAAGGATCAGTTTAATAGTTTAAGCTTATGGGCTACAACATACCTGTCATGGCTACTCAGCACCACCATGAACAAATTAAGTGTGTCTGTGTTCCAATAAAATTTATGTACAAGCCTGGTGCAGTGGCACATGCCTGTAAACCCAGCATTTTGGGAGGCTGAGACAGGAGAATCGTGAGTTCAAAGCCAGCCCAGCAATGGTGAGGCACTAAGCAACTCAGTGAGACCCTGTCTCTCAAAAAATAGGGCTGGGGATGTGGCTCAGTGGTCAAGTACCCCTGAGTTCAATCCCAGGTACCAAAAATATTTTTTTTTTTAATGTACAAAACATGTGACCAGAGCTGGGAGTGTGCCTCAATGGTAGAACACTTACCTAGTGCATATGAGGCTCTAGGTTGGATCCCCAGCCACATACACACAGACCAAAAAAAAAAAAAAAAAATGATGACCAGCCTGGCACAGTGGTGCATATATGTAGTCCCAGGAACTCTGGAGACTGAGGCAGGAGGATCACAAGTTGAAACCAGCCTGGGCAACTTAGTGGAATCCCGTCTCCAAATAAAAAATAAAAGGGTTAGAGATGTAGCTCAATGGAAGAGTGCCCCTGGGCTCAATCTCCAGTACCAGAAAGAAGGGGAAAAAAAGAAAAATAAAAAAATGACCAGATATAGCTCTACCAAGTCCTGGTATATAAAATCCTAAAGAAATCAAATTACATGCCCAAGCACTGCACAGCAGGGCTCAGTTTTTCTAACAACCAATCTGGTATTATTTTCCACCTTTATGAAATGGATTTCCGAGTACCTGGAGAGAAACCTAACTTGATTTAGTATGGAAAGGTGACATCTAAAATGAAGTTTGGGGGGGCTGGGATTGTGGCTCAGTGGTAGAGTGCTTGCCTCGCATGCGTGAGGCACTGGGTTCGATCCTCAGCACCACATAAAAATAAATAAAATAAAGATATTGTGTTCATCTACAACTAAAAATATTTTTAAAAAATAAATAAAAATATAAAATGAAGTTTGGGGCTGGGATTGTAGCTCAGTGGTAGAGTACTTATCTCGCATGTGGGAGGCACTGGGTTTGATGCTCAGCACCACACAAAAATGAATGAATAAAATAGATATTTGTGTCCATCTACAACTAAAAATGTATTTTTTAAATAAATAAATAAAATGAAGTTTGTCAGCCAAAGCCAGGGTTCCAACACAATCCATTTGCATTTTCAAGTCTGATTAAAGTGGATATTGGGGCTGGGATTGTAGCTCAGCGGTAGAGCACTTGCCTCGCATGCGTGAGGCCCTGGGTTCGATCCTCAGCATCACATACAAAGCAATAAAATAAAGACAATGTGTCCATCTACAACTAAAACAAAAAAAAATTTAAAAAAAAAAAAAGTGGATATTGACTTCCTTTCTCTTTCCCCAGAGATCATAAATGAAATTAGTTGTGTGGTCTGTGCTTTAATGTGAAGGGAACCACCACATTTTGTTTTGTTTTGTTTTGTTTTGGTCCCTATACCCACCCTCTTGAGTCCTCCAATTAATATGGCTGTGTTGCAATTTTAAAAAATAAACCAGGTATGGTGTCACACTCCTGTGATCTCAGTGGCTTGGGAGGCTAAGGCAGGAGGATCACAAGTTCAATGCTAGCCTTGTTCAGCAGTTTATTGGACCCTGTCTCAAAATAAATAAGAGCTGGGGATGTAGCTCAGTGGTAAAGCACTTCTGAGTTCAATTCCCAGCACCAATAAATAAATAAATAAATAAATAAATAATTAATTAACTAATTAATTTAAACTTTTTTTTAAAAAAATGACTCCCTACCCCAAATATTATCTTTTTTTTTAATATTTATTTTTTAGTTGTAGGTGACAGAATATCTTTATTTTATTTTTATGTGGTGCTGAGGATCAAACCCAGTGCCTTATGTGCGCTAGGCGAGCACGCTACCACTGCGCCATAATCCCAGCCCCCCAAATATTATCTTAATAGGATTTTTTGTTTGTTGGTTTTATGTTTTCTTTTCTTTTCTTTTCTTTGTGGGTATCCAGGATTGAACTCAGGGGCACTCAACCACTGAGCCACATCTCCAGCCCTATTTTGTATTTTTTAGAGACACAGTCTCACTGAGTTGCTAAGTGCCTTGCTATTTGCTGAGGCTGGCTTTGAACCCCCATGATCCTCCTGCCTCAGCCTCTCAATCCTCCTGCCTCAGCCTCCTGACCCACTGGGATTATAGGCATGTGCCATCATGCCCAGCTCAATAGAATGTATTTTAAATGCATCTTTAGCATTCACCTATTTTCACAAGCACAGAATGAAATAGAATAAATGAATGAAGTCACTGATGTCTTTCAGCTTCTGTAATTGTCCCTTTCTTTGCCAATTCATCTGGGGTTTCTATGGAAACAGCATGCAGATGATTTTTGTCACATGACTGGAGCATCTCTATACACAGCACCAAAGAACCCAGATGGCAAAAATTATCTCTGCTACCTCCACATCTAGAGTTTATTTGCTGTACAACTGGCTTTATCATTCAAGTTACTACCTTAGTATATAGAGGATTTAGAGACAACAACCAGCAATTTTGACTAAGATAAGTAAAGGATATTTTCCCACTCTGAGAAACAAGTGTTTCCCCAGTGTGGTCTAGTAGACCCTATTCACTTTATAAAGTCATTATTACTTTGTGTATCCCTATTATAGCTGTTTACATTTTTACTTCCTAGGTCAAGCATGGCGAGCAGCATGAGGGTCAGCACTACACCATCCCTCTCCAGGATTTGAAGACTGTATTTCCCCATGGCCTGCCTCCTCGCTTTCTTATGCAGGTGTGCAAAACAGAATGGAACTGGTGAGGTGCCTGAATACAAGCCAGTGTAGCAAAGGGGAGGGATTAAATGAGTAGAAAACTATAAAATTTGAATTTGAAAACCTGATAAATTTAGTTATCTTCTGCCAACCACCTTAAATTCTTCATGGAACCAGATAAATATTCTTATATAATAAAGAATATTGACATTTTTCCTTGTGTTACCCATCAAGTTTATAGAAGCTCTGGCATTCAAATAATTTAAATGAATTTAATATTTGTCTTAGCAGAATATCATTACTGTGCTAAACAAAAGCAAAATACATTCCTGAGCTAAATAGAAGTGCTGTTTTGATTAGCTGCTTCATTGTTCTTTTTCATTCTCATAGATTTTCAGAAAATGTTGTTTTGTAGCCATGATTTCAGCCTAAAAGAGTGTAGTCTTAGGAGTGGCTGGGCATGGTGGTGCATACCTGCTGTAATCCCAGCAGCTCAGAAGGCTGAGGCAGGAGGATCACGAGTTCAAAGCCAGCTTCAGCAAAAAGTTAGGCACTAAGCAACTTAGTGAGACTGTCTCTAAATAAAATACAAAGTAGGGTTGGGGATGTGGCTCAGTGGTCAAGTGCCCCTGAGTTCGATCTCTGGTACCCAAAACAAAACAAAAAGAGTATAATCTTAGGGCTGGGGATGTGATAGTTTAGTAGTATGAGTAATTGCCTAGCATGTGTGAGGCCCTGAGTTCAGTTCCCAGCACCACCAAAAATATATACAAATATAGCCATTGGAAAAATTCATGATTAAATGTGACCCTAGCTTATTGGCACAATTGTTCTTCTTATTAGCACCCACTGGGTTTTTTGTTTTATTTGTTGTATTGTGTGTTGTTTTGTTTTGTTTTTGAGACATGGTCTTACTATGTTGCCCATGCCAAACTCCTGGGTTCAAGTGATCCTCCTGTCTCAGCCTCCCAAGAAGCGCTGGGTACCTGCTGAATTATTTTTAGCACCAGAAATTATTCCTTCTCCTCCAGGCACAGTGACTTAGCTGTCAATTGCTATACAAACCCAGTTCTTTTTTAGGGGAGATTTCTTTCAAGAACAACAGCACTAGTGCCAAGAATGTAGCTTATTGGTAGAGGGTATACTTACAAGTGGGAGGCCCTGGGTTCTATCCCCAGCATCATAAAAGAAAAAAATATTTTAACACTCTTTTAAACCTCATCTGATAATATTTACAAATTCTATTTGTGAAATATTTGTTCTTAGTAGATACAAATACTTCACTTGCAAATCACTTTCACAGCATATCAATCAGTGCTTAACAAATTTTTCTACCAAAGTATTCTGGTGGCATAAGAGTAAGGAACATATAAACACTGATATATCAGTATGCTGGTGATGTTAGGTGTGGCCTGGTAGGTGTGGGATAACTAACCAGACCTTCTGAGCTGCCATGTACATAGTTCTAAAGAAAAGCAAAGGTGGTTGTAGTGATAAGAATTAACTAAAAATAACTCTGGAAGAATATCTATTGAATGTTTACCATGTATCAAATAATTGGTTAAACATTTTATATGCTTCTAATACTTAAATTGACTCTAAGTAGTATACATAACTGTAAGATCTTAGTTATTCCTAGATTCCATTTAACTAAAGTAATATTTGGGCATTACTAACAAGAATAAACAAAAGCTGACTTATGTTATTTGGTGTGGAATAATATGTTTTGGGTTTTTGATAAATTATAAGGTTTCAAATTCAGTACCAACCCAGCCTTTCCTAACCGAATGAATTTAAAACAGTTTGGTGCTCTTAGTTGTCATATTAGGCTTAGTGTGTATACTGAGTGATTAGAAGTTCTACAGCCCATCTTCTCCTTCCTGCTTCCCTGTTTTCATAGGTGAAAACATTTGGTGAGGCTTGCCTGATGATACGAAAACCAGCCTTAGAGCTTCTGCATTACCTGAAAAACACCAATTTTGCTCATCCAGCTGTACGCTATCTTTTCTGTATCCTTTCCTGCCTGCCCTGGGTCATCTTGAACCAGTGTTTTCTCCCCTCATGAGCAGAAAGAAGAAATGTAAGACAGCTAATGTGAGACTGCTAATGATAGTAATAAAGTAGCCGGGCGTGGTGGTGCACGCCTGTAATCCCAGCACTTTGGGAGGTGGAGACAGGAGAATCATGAGTTCAAAGCCAGCCTCAGCAACGGCAAGGCACTAAGCAACTCAGTGAGACCCTGTCGCTAAATAAAACACAAAATAGGGCTGGGGATGTGGCTCAGTGGTTGAGTACCCCTGAGTTTAATCCCCAGTACCAAAAAAAAAAGAAGAAGATAGTAATAAAGTATCCCCTCTGGTGATGTTTTCTTTAACAAGAAGTATATTAGATGGGGAGAAGGGAACAGGCAAAACCCTCAGTCTTTGTCATGCTATTCATTTCTGTGCAAAACATGACTGGTTGATACTGCATATTCCAGATGGTAAGAACTTCCTGTCTCGCTTTTCTGTGTCAGGGCCAGTTCCATTACTATGGCAGCAGTGCAACTTTAATTTTCTGACAGGGTTCATCTGGCTGAAAGAAAAGCCTTTGCTAGTTCATCATGATTTCATCATGATGTTAGTGTCAAGCAAGTTACAAGGTGAAGTTAATGTCACAAGAGGAAATGTGGCTAAAAACTTCCTGAAGCCTTTTGATACTGAGTGGTTTTACTTTGAAGTCTCACCTTGAAGATCGCCATAGGGTTTAAGAGACAAGGTCTCACTATGTTACATGGGCTGGCTTTATACTCTTGGGTTCACGCAATCCTCAGTGACCACTACTTTTTTTTTTGTCCTTAGAATTAACCCCCACCACATGCTATATAAGCACTCTAGCCCTAGGCTTTTGGTTTTGTGTTTGTTTGTTTTTGTTTTGTTTTGTTTTGATATTGAGAACAGGGTCTCCTTAATTTGCCCAGGATGGCCTCAAACCTGCCTCAGCCTCCTAACAAGTTGGGATTACATGTATGAGTCACCACATCTGGCTCATATATCCTTTTTTGGTTCAATGTTGTGTGCATCCTCATTTTCTGACTTACCTTTAAAAACTGTCAGTAAGCAGAAGTGACTTAATCTACTTGGTATGTCTTATATGTTGATTGTAATGATAATGTTTATTAGTCTCAGGTGGACCAGATCAAAAAAAGTAAATCCCTGAGGCAAGACGACTTTTAAAAATGTATATAGGAGCCGGGCACAGTGGCTCAAGCCTGTAATCCCAGCACTTAGGGAGGCTGAGACAGGAGAATCGCAAGTTCAAAGCCAGCCTCAGCAACGGCGAGGCACTAAGCAACTCAGTGAGACCCTGCCTCTACATAAAACACAAAATAGGGCTGGGGATGTGGCTCAGTGGTCGAGTGCCCCTGGGTTCAATCTCCAGTAGCAAAAAAAAAAAAAAAAAATGTATATAGGGAACCGAGTAAATTCCAATGACTCATGAGGCTGAGAAAGGAGGATCACAAATTCAAGGCCAGGCTTGGAAACCTAACACCCTTTCTCAAAATTTTAAAAGTAAGTGAAAAGGACTGGAAGATGTAACTCTGTGGTAAAGCTCCCCTGAATGCAATCCCTAGTACCAAAGGAGAGAGGGAGAGAGAAATACATATGGGAGGTCTAGAGAATGTTGTTCTGTGGTAGAGCACTTGCCTAGCATACTGAGGCCATGGGTTCCATTCTTAGCACTGCAAAAAAATAGGGAGATAGATTAGACAGACGTAGAGATACGGGAAACTACAGTCATTTCCTGTAACTTAAAGATGCATAGAGTATTTTGAGTTGATAATAGTCAGTTCCTGCCTAGTTTGTTTGTCTATTTTTCAGCTCATCTTTGGGTGAAAAATTGCCAGGATCTTCTGCAGTCTACCTACAACAAACAGCGCTTTGATCAACCTTTAGAGGCTTCAACATGGCTGAAGAATTTCAAAACTGCAAATGAACGCTTCCTGAGCCAGGTAACTAGACTTGGGCAAGTTTGGTGCTAGATGGTCTTCATATAGATTGTCGTCCTTGTGTACTGAAAACATGGTAGACTATGAAGCATTGATATTGTGGTTTGGAGTAAATATGCTATTTTATTTCTTTAATTCATTTTTCTAATAATGGGCTCACAACTTGCAATTCATTTATCCAGGGGAAATAAAGACTCAACAGTAAGCTGTTCTCATATACTGGGTAGCAGAGTAAAATCCAGACTGACTCACTGACTTTTCCAAGGTACAACCTCACATTCTTCACAAGCATACTTCCAAGTACATAATTTTCTCCAGATAAGATACTTTGGGGAGCCGGGCGTGGTGGCACACAATTATAATCCCAGCAACTTGGGGGCAGCTAAGACAGGAGGATCATGAGTTCAAAGCCAGTCTCAACAACAACGAGGCACTAAGCAACTCAGTGGGACCTTGTCTCTAAATAATACAAAATAGGGCTGGGGATGTGGCTCAGTGGTTGAGTGTCCCTGAATTCAATCCCCAGTACCCCTCTTCCCCCGCCAAAAAAGATACTTTGGGAAGCCCCGTGCAGAGGCACATACTTGTAATCCCATTAACTCAGAAGGCTGAGATAGGAGGATCACAAGTTCAAGGCCAGCCTCAGCAACTTAGACTGTCTCAAAATAAAAAGATCTAGGGATATAGCTCAATGGTAAAGTACCCTTGAGTTCAGTCCCCAGTGCCAAAAGGTGGAGGGCAGGGCTTGATAAAATTGTTCTTCACTCCAGTTTATTGGATATGATCTCTAGCTTATGGCTCTTTAACTCCAAGTATAAAGACTCACCTAGGCTGGGCATAGTGGCACACATCTATGATCCCAACAGTTCGGGAGTCTGAGGCAGGAAGATCACAGCTTCAGGGCCAGCCTGAGCAACACAGCAAGACCCTGTCTCAAAATTTTAAAAAGAGGGGTAGGTAATTGTAGAGCACTTGCCTCACATGTGTGAGGCCCTGGATTCAATCTCCAGCACCTCAAAAAGAAGAAAGTTGGGCATGGTGGTCCACTCCTGCAATTCCAGCACTCAGGAGGCTAAGGCAGAAGGGTCACTTGATCCCATGTGTTTCAGACCAATCTGGGCAAAGTAGTGAGACCCTGTCTCAAAAAAAAAAAAAAAAAAAAAAAAAATACTGCAAATGCTAAGGACTCATTTTGGACCTTTTTAAAGTCAGAATCAGTCAATCTATCCTCCTCCCTCCTTTCCTTCCTTCCCTTCCCTTCTCTCCACTCCCCTCCTTCCTTCCTTTTCCAAAGCTACAGGCAGAAACAGGTTAGAAAATTCTCTCATGTGATGGGGTCTTTTACAGGACCTGCAAAATAGATTAAAACTAATTTCTCCTGGGCGTTGTGGTGCACGCCTGTAATCCTAGCGGCTTCAAAGGTGTAGGCAGGAGGATCACAAGTTCAAAAGCCAGCCTTAGAAAAAAGTAAGATGTTAAGCAACTCAGTGAGACTCTGTCTCTAAATAAAATACAAAATAGGGATAGAGATGTGGCTCAGTGGCTGAGTGCCTCTAAGTTCAATCCCCGGTACCAAAAAAAAAAAAAAAAAGGAAAAAAAACTCATTCCTCATAGCCTCCCATCTTCTCAACCAGGGATCGGTTCCACATTAGGCAAAACAGTCTTTTTTCCGTTATTGTTTTTACTTTGTTTCTTTTTAGATAAAAGTTCAAGAGAGATATGTGTGGAATAAGAGAGAAAGCACTGAGAAAGGCAGTCCTCTGGGAGAAGTGGTTGAACAGGTATTAAAACATTAGCTGTGGATCACATCATAACAAGAGAAGGTTTCCCATAGCACTCTAAGCCTCTGTCTCCCAACAGGGTCTAACACGCGTGAGAAACTCCACAGACGCAGTTGGGATTGTGCTGAAGGAGCTAAAGATGCAAAGTTCTTTGGGAATGTTTCGCCTCCTGGTGGCAGTGGATGGAATCAATGCCCTCTGGGGAAGGACCACATTGAAAAGAGAAGATAAAAACCCAGTGAGAAGACTTTATCTTTCCTGGTTTCTCTGATTTCTGGTTGCATCATATACAAAGGCTGTGGCTTAGCCATGTAGACCATGCAATGTATTTACTTCCTCCAGAGCTTTTGAATTAATATACAGAGAGGATGGAGCTGGGGATATATCTTAGTTGGTACAGTGCTTGCCTTGCATGCATAAGGCCCTGGGTTTAAGCCCCAGCACCACAAAAAAAGAAAAGAAAAAAGATACAGAGAAGAAATAACTCAGAAGGAAAAGATGGTGCTAAAGGTACCACCATGCACTGAAAACTGAGAGAGCTGTTTTCTTTTCTTTTGTTTGCAAGACTGGAGCTACATCTCTAACCCTTTTTATTTTGAGACTGGGTATCACTAAATTGGTGAAGATCTCTTAAATTGCCAAGTCTGATCTCAAAATTTTGATCCTCCTGCCTCAGCCTCCCAAATTGCTGGATTACAGGTGTGCACCACTGCACCCAGCTCTTTCTTTCTTAATTTTCTTCATTCTGTTCACTTTTTAAAGTAAAGCTATGAGTTCTAAGTGGAGAAATCAAGGAAGGAGGTGGGTTTAGTGCCATAAATATTTTTCTCTCTAGGTAAGTGTTTTTAATCTCAAGAAGCATAGCAAACCTTGGGCCAGCAACTACATAGCTTGTCCCAAAGGGATATGTTCAAGTACCTTGACTGCATAGTAATCGTTGAGGATTTTTATTATTATTTTTATTATTATTAATTCAGTTTCAAGAGATCTTCTAGGGAAATAAGTCATTATCTCTCCCTTACTGCCAACATATAGATTGCTGCAGACGAACTGGCACTTATTCACAACCTGAGGAAGATGGTGAGAAATGATTGGGTATGTGCATACGAACAGTCTGTACATTGCACAAAGAATTGTGTTTTCATATTAAACTACTTTCATATTAAACTACTTCATTACTAATGCTTTTGGGTCATTAATTTTACGGCCAGAACCAAGTTAGGAGTTAGGTCTGGATTAAAATCTATTTGACTCCTCATCTTTCCAATTGACTAGAATAAACTTATTCATAACCATTTTACTATATAACTGTTGCCATACACTAATATATATTCACAAGTATTCTATGCAGCCTGATCTTGCACCAGTTTAGTAATAAATGATTTTTAAGTTAAATCTGCAGGTTTTTTTAAAAAAAAAAACTTCACATCATAGTCACAACCCCCCCCCCTTTTTTTTTCTGGAAAAAAAAAAATAGCATAAAATCTGCAATGATTATTCAATGAAACATAGTATTTAAATACTGGCTCAATTTTATTTGCAATTGTACTTTTCTGTCTTCTTTAGCTTTTTCTTATTCTGTTTTTTTTTTTTTTCCAGCATGGAGGTGCCATTGTGTTGACTTTGAGCCAGACTGGGTCTCTCTTTAAGCCCCGGAAAGCGTACCTGCCTCATGAGTTGTTGGGAAAGGTCAAGTCATAGAAAAATTTATTGCTCCTTAAATGGTCATTCTGAGTAAAAAGATAATTCTTTTTAGGTCTGCTTATTTTGACATTATTGCAAACTTAGAGAAAAATCATATTTTTCTGTCTTCTACCCCAATATTTCTTTCTTAAAAAGCAAAGATATCCTAGTACATAACCATAGCATACTTATCAAATCAGGAAACTGACTTTGATATAAAACTTTGATCTACCTGGGCACAATGGCGCACTCCTATAATCCTAGCACTTTGGGAGGCTGAGACAGGAGAATTGCGAGTTCAAAGCCAGCCTCAGCAATGGTGAGGTGCTAAGCAACTCAGTGAGACCCTGTCTCTACGTACAACACAAAATAGGGCTGGGGATGTGGCTCAGTGGTCGGGTACCCCTGAGTTTAATCCCTGATGCCAAAAAAAAAGGCATGCTGTCCATCTACAACTACAAAAAAAAGTACATGCCAGTTACTATGTAGGTTATTTTATGAGCTTGTCTAATGTTTCCTCACAAGTAGAAGTGATATTAGAAGTAAAAATGTGCTAGGCACGGTGGCACATGCTTGTAATCCCAGTGGCTCAAGAGGCTGAGGCAGGAGGATCGCAAGTTCAAAGCCAGCCTCAGCAACTTAGCAAGGACCTAAGCAACTTAGGGAGACCCTATCTGTAAATAAAATGTAAAAAAGGGTTAGGGATGTGTCTCAGTGGTTAAGCACCGCTGGGTTCAATCCCTGGTACCAAAAAAAAGAGAAGTAGTACGAGTAAAAATGTGTCTTCTCTGTGTAGCTTATCAGAAGGAACATGAAATCTGTTTTTCCCATTACTGGTAATGTTAATTTTGAACTACTTAAGATGATATCCATCTGGTTTCTCCTCAGTAATTATTTTCCCTTTGGAATTAATAAGTATCTTGTGGAGATACACTTCGAGACTAGATAAATTTCCTATTACTTCCACCAACTGTAGTTAGCATCCATTAGATTAGTGATTCTTTCCCAAATGTTATTATGATAATCGCCAAGTGGAGCTTGGCTTTCTATTAGAAATTTTCTGTTCCTCTTATATATTTGTTTGTTACAGTGTAGTTTTGTAAATTCTTTTTTTAATAGGTTCTCAGCTTTTTTAAAAATATTTTTAATATTTTATTTTTAATATTTTTTTTAGTTGTTGATGGATCTTTATTCATTTATTATTTATATGTGGTGCTAAGGATCAAACCCAGGGCCTCACACATGCTAGGCAGTGCTCTACCACTGAGCTACAGCCCCAGCCCGAGGTTCTGAGCTTTTACCGTCATTGTTATTTCCATGCTCAGATTATCCCAGAATTACCATACATGCTTCCTTCAAGCTAGTTTCTATATCCTTTTGTCATAACCCCATCATTCTTTAGCACTTCTTTATTTCCTGGCACAAGAATATTTCCAGATTCCCCTGCCCTGTTCCTAAAATTAGTCATTTCTACCCTTGGTTTGTTTCAGAAAATGGTATTTAGAAACCAAGACCTTAGAGGTAGTTGTACTCATTGCTACTGGAGTGTCATTTCTTCTAGACCTCAACAAAGCTAGTAACTAGGTGCGTACAGTATTCACATGTAGTGTGTATACTGCTTCTCTAACGAACTATGAATTCATACTGATACTTGCCAATTCCCTGCTAGAATAGCATTCATTATCCCCTTCTCCTTTTCCATATTTGTCTCATCTATAACAATCTCTTCTTGTTAGCCAAAATATGTTTACTTATTAACTCAATCCTAAAATGTGGTTAAAAAGTTTCAAGATTTGTGGGCTGGGATTGGACCTTAATGGTGGAGCACTTGCCTCACATGTGTGAGGCACTAGTTTCAATCCTCAGCACCACCTAAAAAAATAAAGTTATTGTGTCCATCTACAACTATATATATATATAAAGTTTCAGATTTGCTCACCCTCGACTCTTACATAGAAGCTGCAAACTAGAGTTCAGTTCAAAGGATCTGTAGTCCAGATACTCTGTTCAGAAGTTACTTGCCTTAGTTTCCCCCCTTCTGTGTTATATTCAAAATATAATTTGATTGATCCATGGTTTCTGATTATGTTCCACTCAGGATCTTTCCCCCCACTGTTGTTAATTTTATTTCTTTTTTCTTTTTTTTTTCCCCCCTCCAGATTTTTTGGTTTGGTTTGGTTTGGTTTGGTACTGGGGATTGAACTCAGGGCTACTTGACCACTGAGCCACATCCTCAGCCCTATTTTTGTGTTTTATGTAGAGACAGGGTCTCACTGAGTTGCTTAGTGCCTCGCCGTTGCTGAGACTGGCTTTGAACTTGTGATTCTCCTGTCTCAGCCTCCCAAATTGCTGGGATTATAGGTGTGTGCCAACGCACCCAGATCTCCTCCAAATTTTTTTATGGGTGCATTATAGTTGTATATAATGATGGAATTGGTTGTTACATATTCATACATATTTAACATGTATTTATGTATTTATATTCTGTTTTCAAACTTAATGAACATTAACTTGATCCCAGAAGTCAGAGCTGTCAAAAACATAGTTGACTTAGACTGAGTGTTGTCCCCCATATCTCCCTTAAAAACATCATTTATGGCCATACAGAGCAACAGTAGTGAGCCACCATATAGAGTTCTGTATAAGTTGGGGTAGCCAGAGAATGAGGGGTAAAGTAGAACAGAAGAAAACAAAAACGCTGCCTCAAAGCGCTTAAGTAGAATTTCTCTTTCTGCTGAGAGGTCACTTAACTAATACTGTACCCTTTCTCTTCTCCAGGAAGGATTTGATGCCCTGGATCCCTTTCTTCCCATTTTGGTTTCCAATTATAACCCAAAGGAATTTGAAAGTTGTATTCAGTATTATTTAGAGAATAATTGGCTACAACATGAAAAAGGTCAGTTGTTTAATTTTCTCCTGTCAGTTTTGTGTTCCTAGGAGAATCCCACTCATTCAGAGCCTTACCCTCTTCTTCCATCAGCATTGATAAGAGGGTACAGAAAGGTGGTTGGTGGGTGGCTAAGTTGGGATATTTTCTTTTTCTGGGGAGGGAGTACTGGGGATTGAACTCAGGGGCACTCAACCACTGAGCCACATCCCCAGCCCTATTTTGTATTTTATTTAGAAACCAGGGTCTCACTAAATGAGACCATAGCACCTCACTTTTGCTGAGGTGGCTTTGAATTCACAATCCTCCTGCCTTAGCCTCCAGAGCCACTGGAATTAACAGGTGTGTGCCACCATGCCTGGCTGATTTTTGGTTTTTAAGACAGGGTCTTGCCAAGTTGCTGTTGTTGAGACTGGCCTCAAACTTGTGATCTTCCTGCTTTAGCCTCCCAAGTTGCTGGGATTATAGGCATGCACCACCACACAGCCTAAGTTTTTAATTTACAAAAGAAATGATATCCCTCCCAAATTCTTATCTGGTCCAAAATAAAATATTAATGCAAAAGATGGAGGCAAAGCTGCCAGGAACGGTGATAAACTCCTGTAATCCCAGCTGCTTGGGAAGTTGAGGCAAGAGGATCGCAAGTTCAAAGCCAGACTTAGCAACTTAGGCCTTAAGCAACTCAGCAAGACCCTGTCTCTAAATAAAATATATTTTAAAAAGAGCTGGGATGTGGCTCAGTGGTTAAGCGCCCCTGGGTTCAGTCACTAGTACCAAAAAAAAGGATGGAGGCAAAACCCCATCCAGCCACTGGGCATTTCCAGGTGTTTGAGTTGTTGCCATACTTTCATTATTGCTTTATTCATTCAACAAACTTCATTTGAGAAATTCATGTGCTGTGACACTCGCAGAATAATTCACATTCTGTAAGAGGCTACCCTAGCACCAAAGCAAATCATTGCCGTACTGGTCTAATACACATACAGAAATTGTTACCTCTTAATACCAAATTTGACACCCATTGACTGAAAGCATTCTAGGTGTTCATGTGTGTTTGCCTCACCTCTGGATATTCGAGGGTATATAAAGGAAAAGCAAAGGGTTTTTCTAGCACTAGATAATAGAGAGTTAGGATATTAGAGAGGGAAGAATAAAAGTAGCTGCAGCGCCGGGCACCGTGATGCACGCCTGTAATCCCAGCACTTTGGGAGCCTGAGACAAGAGAATCGCGAGTTCAAAGCCAGCCTCAGCAACAGCAAGGTGCTAAGCAACTCAGTGAGACCCTGTCTCTACATA
The DNA here is from genome assembly GCA_004024805.1 of Geosciurus inauris. Taxonomy (NCBI): domain Eukaryota; kingdom Metazoa; phylum Chordata; class Mammalia; order Rodentia; family Sciuridae; genus Geosciurus; species Geosciurus inauris. The sequence goes on along the minus strand of PVHX01009015.1, from coordinate 44,099 downwards.
AAACACAAAATAGGGCTGGGGATGTGGCTCAGTGGTCAAGTACCCCCGAGTTTAATCTCTGGTACCAAAAAAAAAAAAAAAGGCTGCAGCATTGTAGGTTGGGAAGCACAGAGAGGTGAGATTTGAGGAAGATTATATCTGAACATAATCTAGATAAGGTAGGCACTGACCACTAGAGTTTTCTGGAGTGATACAGAATAGCAGGAAGAATGTGTGACTTACTGTGTTTGACTCCATTTTAGCTCCAACAGAAGAAGGGAAGAAGGAGCTGCTGTTTCTAAGTAATGCCAATCCTGGGCAGCTGGAACGTCTCTGTGCCTACCTCTGAGCCAAGGTCACAATGTGGATGGAAGACAATTGACATTTCCTTTATGCTGCACCCAGTCATGTGGAGAAGTGCCATAGCTCTCAGGTAGAGCACCCAGGCCCCTATACTTACAGTGCTGGCCAGGACTGCCATGGGCTGTGGACCTTCTTTGAAATGAAATGAAGTGACTGTAAACACATGATAAGATAGCGCCTTGTTCCTAAAACTAATATCAGTTTTTGGATATGGTTTTCATGTTTAGGATAACCATGGTTCTTTTCCTTAAAAAAATAAAATTAAGTATCTTTCTTAAAGTGTTGTATTCAGTTTATAAAGAAAGAGTCTTCAGATTAGCCAAACTGAATTTCTCCAGCATCATGCTTATTGCTAGCCTGATGTGACTCAATTCTACAGAAATTTCCAGTAGTTCTGACTACTGATGATGAGATCAAGATTCACAACCTAACTTCTCCCACCCACACTCTTTCCACTCACTTCCTACTTACACTTTATTTCTTTGATTCCAAGGGTGTTACTGAGCCTCCAGCTGAGTATCTGGCAGCTTTATATGGTGCGACACTTTCCCATGTGTTCCAGAGAGAATTAAGCACTAAAGCCCAGCAGCATACATTGTGTAGAATGAATTATCTTTTTTATTTTTTTTATTTTTATTTTTTAATTTTTTTGGCACTGGAGAATGAACTCAGGGGTACTGACTACTGTACCACATCCGCAGCCCTATTTTGTGTTTTATGTAGAGACAGGGTCCCACTGAGTTGCTTAGCGCCTCGCCGTTGCTGAGGCTGGCTTTGAACTCGCGATTCTCCTGTCTCAGCCTCCCAAAGTGCTGGGATTACAGGCATGCGCCACCGCGCCCAGCTCATAGCCCACTTTTTATTGTCTTCATGCTAAGCTACTACACAGCTAAACTCTTCGGGCTCCTTCTCATTACTCAGTTGGACTGGATCCAGATCAGGAAATAAGAAGTAAAACTTCCTTTATTTTCAGATGGCATTAGCTTGGACATGTAGAAAACCTTAAGCTGTCCCAAAAAACCTACTAGAACTGAAAGGAAGTTCAGCAAGGTCACCACAATACAAGACCAGTACATAAAAATAAATTTTAATTATACTATCAAAGAACCATCCAAAATGAAGTTAAAATAATTCTATTCACAATAGCAGTAAGAGAAAGTACTTAGAAACAAATTCAACAAAAGAAATGCCAAATGCATTTGGCATTACATGATTGGACTTCAGCTACTTAGGAAGCTGAAGCAGGAGGATGGCTTGAGTCCAAGAGTTCAAGACCAGCTAAGCAATATAGCAAGCCTCTGTCGAAATAAACATAAGAGATAATCTTCATGATCTTGGATTGGGTGAATATTTCTTAGATATGACACCAAAGATATCCATAAGAAATGTGACTAAAAAGAAAGGTTAAATAAATTTGATTTCATCAAATTAACTTTTATATGCTCTTATTCTGGATAAAAGGGTTGTTATAACTCACTAATGAAGGACTCACTAATAAGATAAATGACATAAAAATAAGTAAAATTATTTGGACCTTTTTTTAAAAAAGATGAACAATAAGCATATGAAAAGGTGTTTAACAGCACTAGTTATTAGGGAAATGCAAATCAAAGCCATAATAATATATTTTATACCCATAAGAATGGTTATAAGCCAGGCACAGTGGCTTACCCCTGTAATCGCAGCACTTTGGGAGGCTGAGACGGAGAGAATCACAAGTTCAAAGCCAGCCTCAGCAACAGCGAGGTGCTAAGCAACTCAGTGAGACCCTGTCTCTACCTAAAACACAAAATAGGGCTGGGGATGTGGCTCAGTGGTCGAGTGCCCCTGAGTTCAATCCCCAGTACCAAAAAAAAAAAAAAAAAAGGATGGCTATAAATAACAATTATTGTTAGGATGTGGAGATATTGGAATTCAGTTGCTAGAAGAAATATAAACTGGTATAGCCACTTTGGAATATAGTTTGTGAGTCCCTCAAAATGTTAAACAGCATTATCTCATGACCCAGCAATTCTGCTTTAGGTATCTACCCTAAATGAACACATGTCCACATAAAGAGTTATGTTCAAGGAGGGCTGGGGAAAGAGCTCAGTTGGTAGAGTGCTTGCCTTGCATGCACAAGGCCCTGGGTTCAATTCCCAGCACCACAATAAAAGAAAAATGTTCAAGTAGCATGAGACTGTTCACATTAACATTGTTCATAATAGCTAAAAAGAATCCAGATATCCATGAAATTGCGATTGATAAAAGGAAACAATGTTACGAAATGAAGAGCCTTAAAACATGCTGAAGCAAAAGATCATGTACTGTTATGATTAGGTGATATATTCAGAAAAAGCAAAATTTGTAAAAGTAGAAGGAAGATTAGTGTTTCCCTGTTGCAGGGAGGTAACAACAGAGATGTATAGGATATACAGAAAACAACGTTTTTTAAAATAATTTTTTTAGTTGTTGATAGACCTTTATTTATTTATATGTGGTACTGAGAATCGAACCCAGTGCCTCACACATGCTAGGCAGGCGCTCCACCACAGAGCTACAACCCCAGTCCCTTAATCGTTAGTTTTTTTAAATATTTTTTTAATTGTGGATGGACACATTACCTTTTTTGTTTTTGGTACTGGAGATTGAACTCAGGGGTACTGGACCACTGAGCCTCATCCCCAGCCTATTTTGTGTTTTATGTAGAGACAGGGTCTCACTGATTTGCTTGGCGCCTCGCCATTGCTGAGGCTGGCTTTGAACTCGCAATTCTCCAGTCTCAGCCTCCCTAAGTGCTGGGCTTACAGACTTGCGCCACCGCGCCCGGCTTGGCAAGGTTTTATTTTTGTCTGTAGAGTTATTAGCTAGCAGAGGTATGATGAGACAAGAGCCGCCAAAAGAAGCAGGTCACCTTCGTGACCCGTCATTGGAGGCGCCGTGGGAGGCGCCAAGGAAACAAAGAATGCGCGATGGCGCACGCCTGTAATCCCTGCGACTCTGGAGACTGAGGCAGGAGATCGAGACTCAGCAGCTTGGCGAGACCGTGTCTCAAATTTAAAAACAAAAAGGACTGTGGATGGGATATAGCTCAGTGGTAGAATACCCCCGAGTTCAATCCCCAATACCAAAAAAAAAAAAGAAAATGCTGCAGCATGGCGCCGACGCGCACAACTTCCGGTCTAGTGCGCAGGACTATCGGCCGCCCGGGAACTACAGGAAAGCAGGACTGGGCCACGTCAATGAAGAGGGGAGGAGATGATGGGCAGAGTCTCTAAGTCATTTATCCAATGGCAAGGGACGTGTTTGTGGACCAATAGGACGCAGAGAATGAGACCACGCCCACAAGCCTGTGGAGCCAATCGGCTAGGGGCAGCGAACGGACTGGCAGGGGCGGTGCGAGAAAGTGGAGATGCCAGGCATGGCGGGCGGGGCCCGAGAGGTGCTTACGCTGCAGTTGGGACATTTTGCGGGTTTCGTCGGTGCGCACTGGTGGAACCAGCAGGTGAGGTCTCCTAGTGGCTGTCCCGGCGAAATCCTTCGGAATCGACTGTCCTGACATCCAGCCTGCCCTTCTTGCCTCCTCTAAGTCCAGTCCTCCCTCTGTGCCTCCCCCAGGATGCCGCGCTGGGCCGGGCAACCAGCGCCAAGGAGTCCCAGGGAGAACTGTGCCCTGATGTCCTGTACCGGACGGGCCAGACGCTGCATGGCCAGGAAACCTACACGCCGCGACTCATCCTGATGGATCTCAAGGGTGAGACGGTGGCAGGCGTCAGCCAGTGCTCAAGTTTTTCATTTCGCGTCCGGAGTCTCTAGCATCCATTCTCTTAAAAACTCTAATAAAGCGTGGTGGTTCACGCCTGTAATTCCATCTGCTAGAGAGGCTGAAGCAGGAGGATGGCAAGTTTGAAGCCAACCTCAGCAGCTTAGTAAGAGCCACTCTCAAAAAATAAAAGACTGGGGATGTAGCCTCTGGGTTTAATCGCCAGGATCCACCTCCCACCCCACCCTATCCCCCAAATAAAACCTCTAACCATAGTAGGTTTAAGGACCAGAAATGAGTATGCTAACACCAGAGGTATATAGGAATGCAAAACTTTATTCTGCTCAAGAGCTATCTCTAGAATAGACTGTGTGCCTGGAGAGACATGTTTTGAGAAATGCCACACTCCGGTAGGACTATTTGGGTTTTTTTTGTCCCAGGTACCACATCTACTGATTAAGCTGGAAATAGAAAGATGGATTCTCCTAAACCAGCTTCCCACCCACCCACACAAATGGGCACCCAAGAAAGCCTGGAATAGCCAATGCTGGAAGAATGTTGATAGCAGGTTGTCAGGAGATCAAAAGATTACCCCCTCCCTGGGAAGGGAGAGGATGCCCTAAGATTTGACCTCACATTGTCTATTATTTCTGTATAGGCAGTCTGAACTCCCTAAAAGAGGAAGGTGGACTCTACTGGGACAAACAGCTAGATGCAGCAATAGCATGGTGCGTATCTGATGTTTGGAGAGGGGTGGGAACACATATGTGCACAGAAAGCTACAGCTGTCATAATAGTGAGTTTCTTTGATTAATCTTTTTTTAAATATTTTTTTAGTTGTCAATGGGCCTTTATTTTATTCATTTATTTATATATGTTGCTGAGAATCAAACTCAGGGCCTCACACATGCAAGGCAAGTGCTCTACCACTGAGCCACAACCCCAGCCCTCTTTGATTTATCTTGAAATCTTTTTAAGGCATGGGAAGCTGACCACACACAAAGAGGAAGTCTATCCCAAGAACCCTCATCTCCAGGACCTTCTGAGTGCAGAGGTGAGGGTTTCTACTCAATCTTTTCAGCCTGTGCTACAACCAGAGTGCCTCCACTGGGGTAGAGAAAAGAGGATTTTTTAATCACCTTAAATGCCTTAGAATAGCACATCTTTTCCTAAGGCTTGTGACAGAAAGGAGGCCGCAGGGATGGCCATCATGCTTAGGGAATATAAGTCAACCTTTGCTTCTAAACTGCCTGTAACTAAATATAGATTTTTCTCACCTGTGCCAGGGAGTGCGGAGTAGTGATGGTATCTGGAGGGTCAAGTCCATCCCTAATGGCAAAGGTGAGAATTCTCCAAATATTAGATTTGGAAGTACAGATGGGGACTCTAAGCAGAGAAGGAACGTGCTACTGCTTTTTCTTCAGGTCCCCCACCAGTCACCACTGCTGCAACTCCAAAACCACTCGAGAGCAGTGTCAGAGTCTGGTCAGACTTCCTCAGAGTCCATCTCCATCCCCGGAGCATCTGTATGATTCAGAAGTACAACCATGATGGGTATGGGGACCTCTAGGCTGTGAGGCAAGAGGCTTCGTGCCCACCAGTGCTGGGGATACGACTCTTGGGGCCATCTTCCCCCAAAACGAGAGATCCGGGAGTTGGAGTGGTAAGAGGATTCTAAGTCTTGCCTCCTATTTCTTTGTGGCAGGGAAACAGGTCGGCTGGAGGCTTTTGGTCAAGGGGAGAGTATCCTGAGGGAACCCAGGTATCTGGAAGAGCTGGAGGACAGACTGCATTTCTATGTGGAGGAATGTGACTACTTGCAGGTAGCTGGGGGGCAAGGTGGACAGCAGGGCAGAAATTCTTCTCATCCTGCTCTCTGCTCTCCTTGATCCTTTGCTTCTCTCCAGGGCTTCCAGATCCTGTGTGATCTACATGATGGTTTCTCTGGGGTAGGTGCCAAGGCTGCAGAGTTGCTACAAGACGAGTATTCAGGGCGGGGGATAATAACCTGGGGCCTGATCCCTGGTTCCTACAACCTTGGGGTGAGTAGAACATGGGAGAAAAAGAAGTCACAGTGGGGCGGGAGCAATGAGAGAATCCCGTTGAAAAAGTTGCCTGATGCACACCACTCCTTTCAGGAGCCTCAGAAAAACATCTACCGTCTGTTAAACACAGCGTTCGGACTGGTGCACCTGACTGCTTACAGCTCTTTCGTCTGCCCCCTATCCTTGGGTGGGAGCCTGGGCCTGCGACCCCAGCCACCTGTCAACTTCCCTTACCTGCATTATGATGTAAGGCTCAATGCTTGTTCTGACTATAGTTGGCCCTCATATATTTATTCCCAAGCAGCCTGTTAGTGGCTTTCTTCTTGAACTTAGCTTGAACTCAGTTGTGATGTGTCTAGTGCTTGTCCACTCTTGGGCCAAGCACACTCTTTTTTTTGTGGTGCTGGAGATTGAACCCAGGGCTTTGTGCATGCGAGGCAAGCACTGTACCAACTGAGCTATGTCCCCAGCCCCCCAAGCACACCCTTACTTCATTCTCTGGACCTCTCTGCCATTACTGCCCTACCTCCACTCATCCTTTTCCAAGCCCCAAAGGCTAAATGCTCCTCTTGTGTCCTCTTTATAGGCCACCCTGCCTTTCCACTGTAGTGCCATCCTGGCCACAGCCCTGGACACAGTCACTGTTCCTTATCGACTCCGTTCGTCTCCAATTTCCATGGTTCATCTGGCTGATATGCTGAGCTTCTCAGGGAAAAAGGTATGAAGCTTTGGGTAGCGGTTGGGTGAGCACTGAGAAAAAGCTCTGTAACCTGATCTCCTCCTGCTCTTTAGGTGGTAACAGCAGGAGCAATCATCCCCTTCCCCTTGGTTCCAGGCCAGTCCCTCCCTGATGCCCTGGTGCAGCTTGGAGGAACCACCCCATGGACCCCACTGTCTGCATGTGGGAACCCCTTAGGAACACGCTGCTTTGCTCAGTCAGTGGTGTTGAGAGGTATAGACAAAGCGTGCCATACCAGGTGAGCATTGTTAGGAGCCCTCATCAGATTTTATTTTATGTCCTTTTCTCCCTAGTATCTAGGCATTCTAATGACATTGCTTCCTCCCACCAACACCACCACCGCTCTCACTTAAGGAAAAAAAAAAAAAAAAACTATGAACATCCTGATCCAGCTGATGGTCCAAGAATCTAAGAATTCTTAGTTCTTATTAGCCATAGACTAACGGTGATTTTGGCTTTGTTCTGATAGTCAGCTCACTCCAGGGACACCTATGCCTTCCCCTCTCCATTCATGTACCACTGGGGAAGAAGTCTTGGCCCAATATTTACATCAGCAGCAGCCTAGAGTCACAAGGTCAGTATAATGCTTGCTCCCACCCTCTTCCAAGACCTCCATTCTTCCTTGACTTCTTGCTCACTAAACTGCCATTCTCTGCCCCCACAGTTCTTCCCATCTACTGCTGACACCCTGCAGGGTGGCTCCTCCTTACCCCTACCTCTTCTCAAGCTACAGCCACCAGGGTGTGCTTCTGGATGGTCCCCCCAGGGGCACAGGTATGTAGGCGGTGAAGAAAACTAAGATATGAAATGTGGGAGCAGTTTTACACTCTCCCTTCCTGGATTAAGAGTACTTAAAATGTTCACAGTTAAACATTCCTTTATTGCCCTATGGGTCCTGAGAAGTCTCCTTCCTCTGGAGTTCTGGTACACTAAGGGGACGGCAAACAAAATTCACTGAGTGTACTTTACAGTTGTCTTTCAAGTGCCCAGACTTCCCTATAGATATGAGAGTTCCAGGAAAGAATATAATCCATTTGGTCTCACTTTTCTCTCCCTCCACAGCAGTGCAGAGCATCCCAGTGTTTGGGGCTCTGTGCTCCTCTTCGTCTTTGCACCAGGCCCTGGGAGGTTTGGCCACAGAGCTCACCAAACTGGACCTGCGGCGCTGGGCCAGCTTCTTGGATGCTGGGGTGGAACAGGATGATGTAGAGGAGTTGCTGCAGGAGCTACGCAGTCTGGCCCAGTGCTACCAGGAGGGCGACAGCCTCATGGACTAGAGTTCAGGGCAGGGCGGGGGGAGGGCAAGAGCTAGTTGGCAATAAAAACTGCTGAATTTCAGAGCCCAGTGTCTTCAGGCAGAGGAGCTTAGTGTCTTGGGACTGGCTACACGACACAGGCATTTATTACACTTAGAAACACTGTGAATAGATCACAGAACAATAAATATGTACCATCAGAGAAAGAAAAAAGTAGAGTAAGCCCCACTCTCCCTCAACGCTATTTACAGAGTGGATTTGTCTGGTCTTCATGAAAGACCCTGAATGAGGCCCAGGATGTGAAACTCCAAGGCCCACCTCTGGCCTCTGTGTGTCCCTGTCCTCAGCTCTGCTCTCCAGTTCCGTGTGCAGAGCTCAAGGATGGCACAAGCCAAGTACAAGCAGCCTCTCCCACAGTGCAGGGGCCTGATGGGCTGGTCTTGTGTGATGACTCCACGTCCCCACCCAGAGTCTCACTCATCTGCATCCTCCTCAGATAGCAAGTCCCCATGATCAGACAGCTGGTCCGTGTTGCTGGTGCTGGTCGCATCATCCTCATCCTCAGAGCTGACCTCACAGGCCGTGTGGAAGAGCTGCATGAGTTCTCGGAAACGGTGGGCAACCTAGCACAGGAGAAGGGCTATGCTCACTGTTCCCATTTAGTAATACTGGTATTTATCAAGCTCCAGGTACCAATTTTAAAATCTTTTCTATTTATTTACACAGTCAGGTTGTGAGAGCCATGTGCTCCATCTAGATAAGGAAACTACAGAGACTAAATATTTTACCTTAAAACAACTAGAAAGGGAAACCAGATTCCACCTCTAAATCCAATGCCCTTTCTTTTCTTTTTTCTTTTTCTTTTTTTTTTTTTTGGTACTGGGGATTGAACTCAGGGGCACTCGACCCCTGAGCCACATCCCCAGCCCTATTTTGTGTTTTATGTAGAGACAGGGTCTCACTGAGTTGCTTAGCGCCTCGCCGTTGCTGAGGCTGGCTTTGAACTCGTGATTCTCCCATCTCAGCCTCCCTAAGTGCTGCAATTACAGGCTTGCACCACCGTGCCTGGCTTAATGCCCTTTCTTTTCTAGAATCACCACCACCCCAAAAAAGTCAAGCCCCTAGGTTGCCCATAACAAGGCCCTTGTGTCTCTCTCCAGTTGGCCTCCCTGTCTTCTCCTTGCCTTACCTTCTTAGTTCCCCTGGGCTTGAGGCCCAAATAGGACATCCCCACTTTCACACACACACCCCACTTACCTCAGCAGGGGTCTTATTTCCCAGCTGCTGAGAGATGATGCTAAAGGTCTGTGTCTGTGCTCCTTGCTCCTGGCACATGGTGAGAATCACGCGGTCAGCTTCCCTGTAACCCACACAAACAGGATTAATCCTGCAGAGCCACGTGGATGTGTTCTATACTCTCCAAACATTTCCTGTATCTTCACATACCTTGTCCATAGGACAACCTTCTCCCCAGTGGAGCTGACCTTGCTGTTGTTGGCACATACTGTAGCTTCTGTGGCCTTTGGCTGCTGCTCCCACTCTGGACCCCTGCCCTGTATTCCACTGTCTTTAGCCAAAACCCCTCCTGGGGCTTCAGGCATAATCTCAGAGGTATCAATTCCTGATGAAGATTCATGGACAGGGGACATCCTGTTTGCTCTCTTCACCCCAGCTCTGCTTGAGGACTGCCAGCTCTCCTGAAAATCTGGTTTCCCAGACACATGTCTTCTCCCTACATCTCTGGTCCTTGAGGAAACAGAACTCAGGAAGGAAGCAGGGGTCTCAGCAGCAGTAGGCAATTTCTCAGTTTCTGATGCATCCCAAACCAACATGGAATCCTCTAAGTCACCCACTACCTTTTGGCCTTCCCCTTCATTGTGAAGTCCAGGATGTGCACTGGGGCAGGAAAGAATCTCAGGCCCAGCCTGGTTCCTCCTCCCGGGGTACAGTATAGCTCCTGTTTGTAGGGGAAGCTGAGAAGTCTCTGGTGAGCGAGGTAGTGGGCCATCCAGGAGCTGTTGTGTAAGAGTCACTTCTTGAGGGGATGACAAACTGCTTCCCACTATCAATCCTGCTTTGGAGGAAAATAAGTATCTAAGGGTATGGAGAGGATCAGGACGCACCCAGGGACTGAAAACTACCACAGAGACATTGTGGTGAGCTACTGTGATAAAGTTCCCACTTGAAAGAGTAGGCTGCAGGGCCTGGGATTGTGGCGCAGTGGTAGCGTGCTCACCTAGCATGTGTGAGGCACTGGGTTCGATCCTCAGCACCACATAAAAATAAAATAAAGATATTCTGTCCACCTACAACTAAAAAAATAAATTAATTAAAAAAAAAAAAAAGAGTAGGCTGCAGATGGGGGGTAAGTCACTTACACACAGATAACCAGAACTTACAAGGGCCCAGTCATTAGAATGTAAGTATAAAGGATTTGGATATAAGGGGAGGGGCTTCAGAATTTATTTTTTATTTTTTATTTTATGTTTTTTGATACTGGGAATTGAACTCAGGGGTACTCAACCACTGGGCCACATCCCCAGCCCTAATTTGTGTTTTATGTAGAGACAGGGTCTCACTGAGTTGCTTAGCACCTCGCTGTTGCTGAGGCTGACTTTGAACTCGCGATTCTCCTGTCTCAGCCTCCCTAAGTGCTGGGATTACAGGCTTGAGCCACCGTGCCCGGCTCAGAATTTAAACACAGAAAGAGAATGCTGTAGCATGTGGACTTTGTAGCACTCTTGATTCTCCAAAAGGACTAAAGCCATAGAAGAGAAAATACAAGCTGAATAGGAGTAAAGTTCTATCAGTCTACCAGGGAAAGAGATGCTATGTCCATTCCTGGAAATTCTATTCTTTATCTAGGCTCACAGAGGTGCCTGCTCGAATTATAGGAATGAAACAGAACTAAGGGGAGAAGGGCTGGCAGTGAGATCACTCACCTGGAATGGTCATCTCTCCCTTCCTGGTGTTCCTGCCGGTCCTGCTCTGGGTTGCGTCAGTGCTCTCCTGCTCCTCTGGGGCTTCCTCTTCCACCACATCCTTGCCCTGCCCTGCTTCCTTAGCACCAGGCATAGGACTGGCCTCTCGGTGGGGGCTGCTGCCCACCAATTCATGGGGCTCCTTGCTCTTGTAGGATTTGCTGTCACAGACCTGCAGGAATGGCTTTGTGGGTCAAGGGTGTCCAAACCTATGTCTCAAGGACCCACCAAAAAGAAGCCCTGCCCTGCTGCTTAGCAAGTCAACAGAGATGTACAGGCTCCAGGGATATTTAAACAGCTCGGAGTAGAGTGCAGGATTCTGCCCACTCCCTCTCTTGGGTTGCATTTTTGCTGCCAACCAACTCTAAAGAACCAGAATGACCTTAAGGGTCTATATTCCTGGTTTATTTCATTAAAAAATAAGAAGGAAATATTCCAACTGTGACCTTTTTCTTTTCTAATCCCAAAAGCTTTCCTTATAGAATTCTCTTTAAAAAGCAAAATCTGTCATGTATTTCTAAAAGATTATATTTATTTTACATATGTATACTTATGTGTATACTGCATGTTATTTGTAGATGTTATTGTTTTAGGAATTCAAGAAGGTACAAATCTGTGACAGCAAACAGTACCTCAGAAAGCATGTCCTCGAGCTGCCCTGACATCTCTTGATACCCTGAGTCCTAGCACCCTGGGCACCTTCCTCACCTTGGTGCTACAGTGGCTACAATTTCTCCTCTTGCTCTTCTTAAGCTTGGAATCAGGGCCTCCTTCATGGCAGGAACATGAACAGTCCTTGGCCCCGTCTGTCCACTCAGTCTCCTAGGAGATACCTGGGCTTGATTAGCAATCATGTATTTTCAGTACCATAAGAGGAAGCTGGGCTGTGAACCACCTGAAGAGGTCCCTTCCCGCCACCTCCTCCCCTTTCTCTTTCATTATGCACCATGTCATCACATTGCCTGGGGAAATCAATGCCCAAACTGGATTAAAGCCTACATGAATCCCTGAAACAACCTCTAAGTGACCCAAAGACACAAATCCCAATTGCCCAGATGTTTCAAGACAGATTTTGAGGTAGTCACTGGAAAGCTCTATCATGAGATATATCTACTCATCTTTCTTTGTTTCTGACTCCTTATGCCTTGAGTTCCCCACCCCTTCCAATTCCCTTGAGAGGGCTTTATACATATAGAAGGCTCCCTCAACTATACTCTCTGCTTAATAAATCCAAGACATAAGTACCATTATTATCCTAATTCACAATAAAGAAACTGAAACACAGGTTAAATAAGTTGCCCAAAGTCATTTAGCTACTAAGAAGCAATTTCTCCCCAAGGAAGAGTAAAGACATGCAGTGTTTAAAAAAAAAAAAAATAGGGCTGAGATTGTAGCTCAGTAGTAGAGCGCTTGCCTCGATTACGCGAAGCACTGGGTTCAATCCTCAGCACCACATTAAAAAAAATAAATATATTATGTCCATCTACAACTAAAAAAATAAATTTAAAAAAAACATGGATTTAAAAACTATTTTTTAAAGAGCAATGAGTACCAGCAGACTCTAGAGCTAGATTACCGGGCTTTGTATCCTAGTATTGCCATCTGTTAAATATAAGACCCTGGCAACAGTCCCCTCTCTGCACTTCAGTTACATCTTGTATAAAATGGAAACAGTAACAATCTCTACAGGATTATGTTGAGTCAATAATTCATGTAAAAGATTCCTAAGTGATGCGAACTTGGTAGCTGAGTATTAGCTACTATCATTATTATTCATATGATGAATCTTTGTTGTATTCCCACACATAAACAAAAATGAAACATTTAGGACCCAAGGGTGGACTAGAGTTGTGGCTCAGTGGTAGAGCGCTTGGCTAGCACAAGCAAGGCACTGGGTTCGATCCCCAGCACCACATACAAAACTAAATAAAAACAGCATAAAGGTATTGTGTCCATTTACAACTTAAAAAAAAAAAGACCCAACAAAAACAGCTCTAAACCAGGGGTGGTGGCACATGCCTTTAATCCCAGCGACTTGGGGAGCTGAGGAAGGAGCCTCAGCAACTTAGACCCCGTCTCAGAAGAAAAAATGAAAAAGGCTGGGGATGTAGCTCAGTGGTACAGCACCCCTGAGTTACATCCCCAGTAGTGCCAAAAAGAAAAAGGAAAGGGAAAAAAGAAAGAAAAGCAGCTTTTAGCTGGGGAGAAAGGGTAGGAGAGGACAAATCCTCATGAGGGGCCCATGAGCCTCTTCAGCAACTGCACTGTTTCCCCATGAGCTTTGAAATTTCACATCAGCCTGATCTCTGGATTGTATACTCCATGATCATCTCAGATCCTAAAGGCCTGGACCAAAAGCTTTGGGTAATATTAAGCCAGAGAAATACTCAGGAACTCAGGTCTTGATTAATAAGTAGATAATTCCCAAGAGCCTGGTGTACCTTATCATGATTTTGGACCCCAACCTCTTTTCTTCTCTTGTTCTTGGAGGCTGTGGGTATCTTGGGAGGTTCTTCTTCCTCTTCCACGTCAGGCAATGCCACCTCTTCAAAGCCATCAAACTAAGGAGAATTTAGCACCACTGAGTGCAGACTCTAGGCTGACTTCCCTCCTGCAGGTGGCACCAAGTAACCCCCTCATTCCCCTTCACACCCCTACTGCAGCCTCAGGGCCTGTACCTACCTCGTATTCTTTCTCCTCAGTCCAATTGATCTCTTCAAAGTCACCCATCCGGCTAGCTGCTGGGCGAAGATGGTCAAAAAAGACCGAGAACTCATCCTGTAAGTGGTCATGGCCCTTGAGGAGCTGCCACATCTGTGTCTTGAGCTGAGGAAAATTGTAGAGGCAAACATGTCTCCAGAGCCTCCCTAGACCATGCTTCAAACTACACTCCTACATTCTGCTTCCCTAGACACATGGAGGCCTCTCTTTGATAGCTAAAAATTGTCAAACTTCTCTCTGCTTGCTCGCCCACAGGGGAGGGGTACTAGTCATAGATGTGATACCCAATGATAGCACTCTTCTGCTGCCCGACTGGTCCCCAGCTAGGGTAGAGCCCAGGCAGAGGAAGGAGGTGGATCCCTCCCAGATCTCATCACTTCCTTCCCTGAACATCCCTTCCAGGGTACTGATAGCACACCTGAACCCCTGAGGGTCAGTCAGGCTCTGGATTTGGACAGCCAGCCTCCCTATCCTTATGCTTTATGCTTTAAGTAAACCTAAGAAACCCCTGCCTTCTTTGTCTCCTCCAGGAGTCCATGCTACTCCAGCGGCAAAAGGATATGGAACTGGCTAAGGGGAGAGAGAAGGGAAGGGCCTGAGGCTCAAATGACAACAGAAAGGAAACAGGACAGGAAGGAATACCTCAGTGATCTCCTGAGGAAGACAGTCTGCACAGCCCTGGAGGACCTTGATGATCTTCTGGTGGTGGGAAGGATTCTCTGCAAAGCAAATCTCCAGCTGCCGAAGGAACTTGCGACTCTTCTCAAAAGCCTGCTGCTCCTCAAACTACCAAAGTGGAAGGAGGGCAAGAGAGGAGTCACCTACACATCTAGAGCAAGACTTGAGGGCCCTATGGATGAAAACTAAGAGCAATGACCTGCAGACCTGAGGGATGACAGGACTCTATTTAAAAATCCTAACATCCAATTACATTGGGCTCCTGGCAACTACCAACTTAAGAAAACCAAGATGTGAATTAAAGATTCAAGAGATTACATATGTCAACTTGTTTATTATTTTATGGGTTGTGAAATCAAACACACACACTCGCGTGGTACTTCACAATTTACAAAGAATTTTGTATGTTCACCCAATCCTCATAATAATGCCAGAAGAGAAGGTGGACATTATATGATCACCCCAATGTCATTTAACTGGCATAAGACTATCAGAATGCCCTCATCATTCCCTTTATTCCTGTTTACACTCATCATGAAAAGAAGCCCAGGGCTACTAGGATATCCCTCATGCTTATCTGTCACCATTTCAAATATCATCTTACTGTAGGGGACTTGCCAGACCACTGTTTATCAAACTTCACAGCCCGTTCCCTCATCCACTTTACTTACAACTCACTTGTCCCCTTTTCTGCTTTAGTTTTCTATAAACCATTATCACTATAAAGCATTATATTCTATATTAAATTCATTTTCATAATATAGATATATCAAAATTTATATATTTTACATATCATCACCTGAGTTTCCCCATGAAAATGTAAGTAAGCTCCATGAGGGTACACCTAGAACTTTGCCTGACATTCCACAAACATTTATTAAAAGAATGCCTGTTTTACAACTGTGAGGAGCAGAGAGCACATGACCTACCTAAGCTCTCCACTGGCAACTCAAAGTAAAATGCTCCCATTTCCCAAGTAAAGAAAATGGGAAAATGAGGTTGGGGAGAGCATTCCCTGATAAGAGGAGGTAAGCTCCTCTGGGCAAGGGGCAAGGTATAGATGGCCTGTCTGGAAGCAGTCAAGAGACTGGGACAGTCTTACTCGACTTGATCCAACCCCAGTCACTCTGACTCAGGAGTCCCGTGTGCTGTTTCTGCCCATCAACTTACTAATCCACAGGCCAAAGCTTGCTCGGGTAACAAGAAAGCAGCAAAGTCCTTCAACAGTTGAGGCCAGTCTTGGAGCAGAATTTGCAAACTTTTGTAGAGATCCACAGCAGTTTGCCTCTGGGTGCTTGATTCAAATTCATAGATGACTTGAAGGAAGTCTTCGTACTTGCCAGGGATATGCTGTAGGGCTTCTCGTACCTACACAGGGAGACTTCCAATCATGAGCACCCTTTTGCTGAGCCCCAAGAAGAAGCAAGGGTCCAAGGGAGAGAGGTCATAATAAAAGAGCTCCAAGAAGTATCCGTTTTCATATCTGATGGTTAATAGAAGACACAGAGCAACAAGCAGGGTAGAGCTCTTTTTCTGATAGTGGATAAAAGGGAAACCTTCATTTCCAGAGACCAGAGCCGTACCTTCAAAACCAGACAATAATTTTCTCTAGGTCACAGCTCTAAGCTCTTCTTCCTGACTTCAGTCCCATAATGAAATACAGTGTTTTGTATTTCAGCATAGTGTCATCTGAGAGCACGTAATACATAAATTTGGAATGTTGGTTAAATACTAGAAGATAAGAAAAGGCCATGACTATGCTGCTAGCCCCTTCTTTTCCTAGGAGGATAAAGGAACCAGCTATTTACTGAGGTAGCTACCAGGGTACCACTAAACACAGGTGTGTTCACATTTGAAGTCCAAGGCATTTCCCTGAAATCTGCTCTCTGGCCAGTGTACCAACTGTCTTTTTTCTCAGGCCAAAGGGCTCAGTAAAGGTTCTTATTAGTGCATAGTTAGTAAAGACACAATGTTCTACTAATGATGTATCATTTTCTCCCCAGTCTCTGGGCAAAGGGGGATTGTGCTAGGTGCTAATAATCAATTCACACATGACTGTGCTCTGTGTCTTCTTGTGGTTCTCTCACAAGAGCTCTTTTGGTAATTCCAGGCAAGCTAAGGCAAAAACAGACAATGCCAGTTATATAGTCCTTAAAAAACAAAACAAAACAAAACAACTTTTTTCTTCTTCTTTGCAATAGTGGAGATAGAACCCAGGGCTTTGTGTATGCTAGGTGAGTGCTCTACCACTGAGCTATACCCCCAACCCCAGACTTTATTTTTAAAACATCTCCCTTACCAGGCAAAGTGGCACACACCTGTAATCTCAATGGTTTGGACCGCTAAGGCAGAAGGATCACAAATTCAAAGCCATCCTCAGCAACTTAAGCAAAGCCCTAAGCAACTTAGTGAGACCTTGTCTCTACATTTAAAAACAAAAACAAAAAGATCTGGAGATGCAGCTTAATGGTTAAGCGCCCCTGGGTTAAATCCCCAGTACCAAACAAATAAACAAAAATAAATAAATAAAACATCTCCCTTAAAGGAGAAGCAGCCACGTTCATAGGGACTAGCAGTAACAGAAGCAGCATTTGCCTACCCTGGTCAGATAAGCTTGAGCAAAGGCCAGGTCCTTCTGCTCCCTCAGTGGATCCCGCTCGAGAATGTCCTCATCGTAGAGCAACAGCAGCTTGGAGGTGTCCTTGCTGGCCCGAGCCCGACTTCCCCGCTTGTTGCGAGCTCGATGATTGCTCCGGCCTTTTCCAGCAGCTTTGATGCTCTCTCCTTGGAGTACATATGAAAAAGATTGTTTCTTGGTCCCTGCAACCTCTACTCCTCCCATCCACCACATGTGCCCATCATCCTAGTCAGTCATAGAGCAACTCAGGAGAAGAGTGGCTGGGGAAGTGGTAGGAGAGGCAAGGTGGTTTCTGTCAAGTCAGCTCCATGCAGTCTCCAGCAGGAATAGATTACTGGGACAATAAGAAGACAAGTAGCCGGGCGTGGTGGTGCACACCTGTAATCCCAGCACTTAGGGAGGCTGAGACAGGAGAATCGCAAGTTCAAAGCCAGCCTCAGCAATGGCGAGGCGCTAAGCAACTCAGTGAGACCCTGTCTCTACATAAAACACAAAATAGGGCTGGGGAGGTGGCTCAGTGGTTGAGTACCCGAATTCAATCCCCAGTGCCAAAAAAAAAAGACAATTAGGTACTGCATCATATTTTTAGGTTTTTTGTTTGTTTTTATATGTATGTTTGTTTGCTTTTGTGGTAATGGAGAATGAATGGAGTTCTACTACTGTGCTACATTCCAGACCTTTTTATTTTGAGATGGGATCTCATTAAGTTGCCCAGGATATCCTCAAATTTTGATCCCCCTGCCCAGCAGCTGGGATTACAGTCATGCACCACCACACCTGGCAAGGTACATCTTGAGAAAGGAAGTCTAAAAGTAAGTGTGGCTTTATGTTGAGTTCCCAAAGGACTGTGTCTGGATGAGGAACAAGCACTGTTTCCTGATACAAACATAGCTCTTTGCCTCATACATGACAGATGAGGGAAGAAACAGTATAAAAACTTGGAACAACCTATTACAGATCTTGTGGCTGATGAGAATCAAAATTTTCTGAGCATTTCTTCTCTGCAAAGGCACCACATTAAACATGGTGTTTGGGGGAAGAAAGGTTACAGGAAAGATTCAGAGGATTTCCTCTAGAATCATCCAGCTGATTTGTAAGCAACCCACTCTGTACAGTGTCCTCTGCACACTCTGCACACCCTCACAATGAGGCCCAGTGAGACTTGACTCTAGGCACAGGCTTTGCCACACTCACCTGGTGGGGTTCTGCTGGTCTCCACTTCTGGAGCAGTCTTGGGGGAGGCCAAGATGGAAGGGGGCTTCTCAGCAGCATCTCCAACTGCTTCATCGGTCATCTCATCTTCTTTCTGGAGATTTTCCATTCCTTCAGCTTCTTCTTCCTCCTCTTCTTCCTGCTCGGAGTTCTCCTCCTGGGAGTTCTCTTCCTCAGACTCACCCTCCTGACTCATGCGCCTTTCAGATGCCAGCCAAGTCAGCTTCTCCATTGTTTCCTGCCATCCCACAAAAGAGTGTTTAGAAGGGCTCCTGGTAGCTCACAAATGCTGAAGCATAGAGCTATATCAGGAGAATCTGAGGTTAACCAATGGGGCCCACTACTCCCTGGGTTATAGAACTGGGCCTGATAAAAGAAGAAGAATATGCCTCTTGAAAGGGTTCCCTAATTCCCTAAAGATAAGTTTTCCTTTGCCACCATCCACACTTGTAAAGTTTTTAATTTTTTTTCCTTCTCTTCTGTATTGTTGCAGGTCAAACCCAGGGTTTCATGTATGCTAGGCAAGCACTCTACAACTAGCCATACCCTAGCCCTTATGCACTGTATTTTAAGGCATGAAAGTGTACTCAGGTGATTCAATTTAATGTTTTAACTAGTTCACCTCAAACATAATGAGTAAACTTCTACCCTTTGGAGTCTGGGGCTGTGGCTCAGTGGTAGAGTGCTGACCTAGCAGGCATGAGGCACTAGGTTTGATCCCCAGCACCACACAAAAATAAAAGGTACTGTGTCCACCTACAACTGAAAAATATATATATTTAAAAAAAAAATTCTACCCTTCCCCTCTCACTTCACCTCAATCCAAAAACTATGTCTTACAACACATTCAAAAGCCAAATAGAAACTGGTTCAGAACTATCTATAGTGGAATAAGCAAGCAGGAGGCATGTCAATAAATTACACATACCACTGAGTCCCCAGATCACTTGAAACCACTCCCTGGCTCTTACTTGGAGTTCAGGGACAGAAAGCACAGATTCCTCAGATGCTGATGACATCTCATCTTCCTCATCTTGGGTGAGGTCATCAAAGTCCTCTTCTTCCTCTTCCTCTGGTCCATCCTTCTCTCCCCCAGTTTCTGGCCCAGCTGGGGTCCCCACTGACTGGCCATCAACACTGGATGAGTCTTCAGGCTTCCCCGGGGGACTGGGAACACGGGGCACCATATCAGGGTCCATGGAGGAGGGCACATTCTTTGGAGATCCTTTGTTCATGTCTCCCCCGGTATTTCCCTGGGCAGTGGGCTCTTGCCAAGTGGCAGGGGGTTTAGCTGGCTGGCTCCTCTCCTCCTCTTCCTGCTGGACCGCCTGTTTCTTCACCTCTGCAGCATCACTCAGCTCTTCCCTTAGGGAGCCAGTGTCCAATTCCAGAGACTGTTCTTCTTTGATTTCATTACAAACGCCCTGCTCAGTGGAGATCTCCTCCCCAGGGTCTTCAGGTTCCATCTTGACAATTGTCTTTAAATCCCCACTGGGAGAGTTTAGAGGTTCCTGGAAGCCTTGAGGCAGTGGCTCCAGAGCCTGCCTCCCCTCCTCTGTTTTCACAAGAGTCCAGCGATAGGCATTGTTCTCCAACAGTCCCTCCTGGCTTTCTGCCTCTGCCAGCATTGGCCCTGGGCTGTGCTCCTCCTTGGGGAAGACAGCAGCACACAAAGGAGCTAGTTCCTGGGGTTCTAATTTGGGTTCCAGGGTTTGAAAGGCATTTTTCCTTTCAGTCAAAGGACAAGCAATGTCCACATTCATCTGGGTCTTATCTTCAGGGGTGGACGGTACAGGAAGATTCACAGAATTGCCAGAAACAATTAAGGGTGAGATGGAGGAGGCCACAAGGGGTTGGTTCAATGGACAGGAAAAGGAAGTAGGGTTGACCAGGAGGGTGGTGATAGGAATGGTCTGGGGACTTGGGGCCACAGCTGCATTGACAGGCTGGATTACATTACAGCCACTGCCAAGGCTCACAACCTTCACAGTGGTGGCAGGAACAGTAAAGATAACAGGTGCAGGGTGGATGAGGTGGGCAGTTTTCAGACAAGGAGAGGCTTTGGCCCCCTTTCTTCTTGAGGGCTTCCGTCTCACACATGGTTTTCGAAACTTAGAAGGGGCAAGCGCAGGCAGCATTACCTTGGGCACAGGGGCAGGGGAAGGTAAGGCCTGGGGCTCAGACAGAGGGAAGCCAGTCCTAGCCTTAGGGGGAATAGTGGACACTGCTACAGGAGACTCAAAACTATCATCCCCACTGACCCCCAGTGCAGGAACACCTGAAACTGTCTGTAAGACAGTGGCTGGCTGGATAAGGTGAGGAATGCGGACCACCATTTTGCTTGGAGGGGCTTCACATTGAGTTGACCTGGCTGGTGTTTTCCCAGGATTTAAACTAGGCTGGAGAGAGGGGCTGGGTCGGATCAGGAGGGGCTTCAGGACTGATGAGCGCTTCTGTCTCCAAGCCTTCCTGGAAAGACGGTCAGCAACTGGCTTCAGTTTCAGTACTACACCCTTGGGCAACAGCAGTGGGTACTGAGTTTCACTTCCCAACTCCGATCTGGCTTTTTCAAGGCCTTGTTCTGCTTTGATCTCAGTGGTTCCAGTCACATTTCCTACCTCTCTAGCATCATCAGCCATGTGCCGCAGTTCATCCTGGATAGATGGCAGACTGGCCTGTTGGGAACAAGAATACTCTGATCTAGCACATGTCAGAATCTGGGGAGAAAAATAGGGCTTTATTGATTTTAGGAACCTTTCAAACAGTTTTAAGATAGTTTGAAGAAGAAGGGTTTTTCTGCATATCAAATTTCTATGATGATCTCACTTAATCACACATTCTACAAAACTCTTCTGAGTTTCCCTTAGAAAATTTATTTTACCTATTATTTGAAAAAGGCTATACAATCAGCTGGAGGAAGGGAGAAAAGGAAGGAAGGGTGAATGAGGAAGATTTCCTAAGTCCTAGTTCTATAACTAAAGCATTAGAAACTTAAAGTAGCCTCCTACAGACTTTGAGAAGGAGGAGTGTACCTTTAACCAGAACGGGAGCCGGTGTTCTTCCCTCTCTACAGGTGGCTTCCATTGATGTGGCTGGATCTCCTCACAGCACTTTACCAGTACTGGCAGCTGTTTGGTCTTCTTATAAAACTGAGTATAAATAAAGCATGAGTTATATTCCTTCCAGAAACATCACGCTCTGTGAGGCTGGGTCATGGGGTGGGTAATGGATACACACATACACACACAACCATATGCACAAACACATCAGTAGCATATGCTGAATGTTTCTGCTGAATGTTTCTTTAAACTCATCTCTAATTAATAAAGATTACATAATTACTGCATATCCCCCACCTGACAATCTCCATTCTGTTTACCAGGGAGGGGTAAAAACAAGTTAAGGTCAAGGAGAAAGGGAAGCACATGGTCAGAGTATCTTACATGTGCTATCTCCTGCTCAGCAGCTGCAATAACAGTATCTTAATTCTCTTGGACATATGAAAGCTTCCTTTTAGGTAAATGATGGTGTGAAGAGAATTAGAAGGGAAAGGAAAGAAGAAAAAAGACCGCGGTAGTCCCGTTTTAAGAGTAAATGAACTGGGCGCGGTGGCGCACACCTGTAATCCCTGCACTTTGGGAGGCTGAGACAGGAGAATCACAAGTTCAAAGCCAGCCTCAGCAACGGCAAGGCGCTAAGCAACTCAGTGAGACCCTGTCTCTACATAAAACACAAAATAGGGCTGGGGATGTGGCTCAGTGGTCGAGTATCCCTGAGTTCAATCCCCAGTACCAAAAAAAAAGAGTCAATGAAAAGGAGAATTGAATTTAAACTACTGACAATAAGAATCCATTCATTCAACATATACTGAGTGCCTTCTATGTGCCAAGCCCTGTGCCACAACCTGAGCACACAAATAAGAGAAGCAATTCCTACTTTCAAGCAGCTCAATTTCAGGCTAATGGGAAAAACAATCAAGTAGACCAAAAACATTCTAGCAGGGCATGGTGGCACATGCCTGTAATCCCAGCAGCTTGGGCAGCTGAGGCAGGAGGACTGTGAGTTTAAAGCCAGCCTCAGCAATTTAAGGAGACCCTAAGCAACTGAGCAAGACCCTGTCTCTAAATAAAATATAAAAACAGAGCCGTGGGGGCTGGGGTTGTGGCTCAGTGGTAGAGCACTTGCCTAGCATTTGTGAGACACTGGGTTCAATTCTTAGCACTGCATATAAATAAATAAATAAATAAATAAATAAATAAATAAATAAATAGATAGATAGATAGATAGATAGATAGATAGATAGATAAATAAATGGGCCTATCAACAACTAATAAAAATATTTCTAAAAAAACAGGGCTGGGAGCTGGGTGTGGTGGCACATGCCTGTAATATATGTACCTCCACATGTACCTCCCAGCACGTTGGGAGGCTGAGACAGGAGAATCATGAGTTCAAAGCCAGCCTCAGCAATGGCGAGGCGCTAAGCAACTCAGTGAGACCCTGTCTCTACATAAAACACAAAATAGGGCTGGGGATGTGGCTCAGTGGTCGAGTGCCCCTGAGTTCAATCCCCAGTACCAAAAAAAAAAAATAGGGCTGGGGATGTGGCTCAGTGGTTAAACGCCCCTGGGTTCAATCCTCAGTACCAAAAGTAAAAAAATAACATTATAATTTTTTAAAAATGCAAAGATGTGCATAAAAATGACAATTCAAACTTGAACAAAGATTTTTTTGGAGCAGGTATAACTAAAAATAAATATCTTTAAAAATATTTCTTTAGTTGTCAATGGACTTTATTTGTTTATATGCGGTGCTGAGGATTGAACCCAGTGTCTCACACATGCTAAGCAAGCGCTCTACCACTGAGCCACAACCCCAGCCCTAAAAATGAATTTTTTTTTTAAATATTTTTTTTAGTTGTAGATGGATACAATATCTTCATTTTAGTTATTTTTATGTGGTGCTGAGGATCAAACCCAGTGCCTCATGCATGCGAGGCAAGCGCTCTACCACTGAGCTACAATCCCAGCCCCTAAAAATGAATCTTAATAGAATAGAATTTGCTATATAAAGTCTGAGAAGAAAAAAGTCTACTAAATGGTCAAATCCATGAATGTGTTTAAAGAACCAAAAAAGATTGGAGCCGGGCGCAGTGGCGCAAGCCTGTAATCCCAGCACTTTGGGAGGCTGAGACAGGAGAATCGCAAGTTCAAAGCCAGACTCAGCAATGGCGAGGCACTAAGCAACTCAGTGAGACCCTGTCTCTACATAAAACACAAAATAGGGCTGGGGATGTGGCTCAGTGGTCGAGTGCCCCTAAATTCAATCTCCAGTACAAAAAAAAGATTGGTCTGGCTAGAAATAAAGCAATGTGGGGAGACTTCAGGAGATGAAGTCACAGCGAGAGTGGTAGGATAGGAGGCCTTCTGTGCCAGGTCAAGCAGGCTGATCATTACACTAAAAGTAGAGGGGGCTGTGGAAGCAACATGAAGGGCAGAATCAATGGAGAAGAATTAGAAACACCAGTAAGAAAACTACTGCGTTAACCTAGATATAATAAAGGCCTAAATGAAGGCAGGTTGCAACAAAGCAGGAAATAGTAAGATCACTGAGGACTGTGACAGACAACCTATGATGGTGTTCAAGCAGAAGGCCCAGATTTGTGGGCTGAGAATACCAAGACAGTAATGTCGCACACAAGGACAGAAAAAAACAGGAGTGAGCTAGGGGAGGAGGATTAGCAAATGGTGGTAGTGTCAGTGGCAACAGCTGAAGGAGAGAGAGATTTAGTTGGAGGAGTGAGGCAGCAACCAAGTTGAGCATTCCTTTAAATAGCTCATTACACTAAACTGGAGCTGAAGAGAGAAATTTTGTAGCCAAGATTTTTCAATTGTGTAAGGCTGACAGTATTTTGTTGTTGGGTTTTATTTGGTTTTATTTGTGTGCTTTTAATTTGCACAAGTTAGTAACTGCAGCTCACCTACTGCACCAAAGTTCTCGATTTTAGGAGCCCAGCTTTAGTCATTTGAACATGCTTCTAAATGAAACAAAACAAAACCAAACTATACTTTTGATCTATAATAATCGCTCAATAACTTTGTCAAGGAAAGCTCTAATATATGCAGTGACAGTTTATGAAAGAGTGTGGCAATTTTAAATTTATATTGTGTGTGATGTTCAAATACAGTGATATCTACATTAATGTGATTTATTGGTCAGCGTGACCATTAATTATTGAGTAGAAATTGATTAAGCTTTGATTTCCTTTTTTTAAATCGTGTTGAATTTGATTCCTTATCAAATTCCCCCAAAGTGAACTCTTGTTCTTAAATTTTGAATTTTAAGATGAAATTGTAAGTATAGAGGCAACTGAAACATTGTTTTTATTATAAATGGCTTGAAATGAATACAATTTAAGTTTGCACTTTAATATCAAACTTAAAACCAAGCACTCATTTCAAAGTAGGTTAAGTGATTATGATTCATTCTTAATAACTTTGTGAAATTCTAAAGGAATCAAATAGTTCATGATGAATTAAATTTTCTGCAGATTAAAAAAAGAAAGAAAGAAAGAAACTGTAGCACATATACAATGGAACATTAGCCATAAAGAAGAATGAAATTATGGCATTTTCTGGTAAATGGATGGAACTGGAGGCTATCACGCTTAGGGAAATAGGCCAATCCCCAAAATAACAAAGGCTAAATGTTCTCTCTGATATGCAGATGATGACTTACAAATGGGGGGGTGGTGTTCACCAGATTGGGGGGAAGGGAAGAGGAACAAAGGATGGCAATGGGAAAGACAGTAAAATGAATCAGACATAACTTTCCTATGTTCATATATGAACACATGACCAGTGTAACTCCACATCATGTACAACCAGAAGAATGTGAAGTTATAGTTCATGGATGTATAATATGTCAAAATACACTCTACTGTCACGTATAATTAAAAAGAATTAAAAAATTTAAAAGAAAGAAATGGAAGTTGAGGGGCTGGGATTGTAGCTCAGCGGTAGAGCGCTTGCCTCGCATGCGTGAGGCCCTGGGTTCGATCCTCGGCACCACATACAAAGCAATAAAAAAAAAATAAAGACATTGTGTCCATCTATAACTAAAAAATATTTAAAAAAGAAAGAAAAGAAATGGAAGTTGATATACTTGATATAATTGATTACTATTAAATAAATGTCAATTGTCCCAAACATTATTTATGTATTTGAAGCATTATCATGATACATAGCATAGACAGAAGAGCTTTTGGCCTTCAGAACTATGTAACTATGAGCCAGGCACGGTGGCGCAAGCCTGTAATCCCAGCACTTAGGAAGGCTGAGACAGGAGAATCGCGAGTTCAAAGCCAGCCTCGGCAACAGTGAGGCACTAAGCAACTCAGTGAGACCCTGTCTCTACATAAAACACAAAATAGGGCTGAGGATGTGACTCAGTGGTAGAGTACCCCTGAGTTCAATTCCCAGTATCAAAAAAAAAGAAAAAGAACTATATAACTGTGCCCTGGATTGGCCTAAAGGAGACTATTTCTCTGATCTGGACATTTATTTATTTTTTTAATTTTAA
This sequence comes from Geosciurus inauris, assembly GCA_004024805.1. Classification (NCBI taxonomy): domain Eukaryota; kingdom Metazoa; phylum Chordata; class Mammalia; order Rodentia; family Sciuridae; genus Geosciurus; species Geosciurus inauris. The sequence continues at coordinate 18,164 of PVHX01009015.1, read as the reverse complement.
AAAATTGTTTTGTAGTTGTAAATGGACAGAATACCTTTATTTGTTTATTTCTATGTGGTGCTAAGGATTGAACCCAGTGCTTCACAAATACTAGGCAAGCACTCTGCCACTGAGCTACAGCCCCAGCCCTGATTTGGAAATTTGGATATAATTTAGTTGGAAATAAAAATGTCTCAGAGCCTTTTAAAAAAAAGTGACAATTATAAGCTTGTTACCTATATACATATAGTGGAAATAGACACCATCCCCCTTCCCAAAAAAAACACTGATTAGCAAAAAAAAAAAAAAAAAAAAATCTTTTTTTTCCCATAACAAGCCTCATAGAACTGACTCTTAAATCATTTTAAATATTTGACCTTTGATATACTACAGAACTTTGATATAAATATCTAAATAAAAATGAAGAGTTAAAGGGAAGGATATAAGCAGAATAGTGTCTACCTTTACAAGGTTAGAGAAAAGAAATAGCGACTGGCTAGGAGTTAAGGATTTGTGAAATCTTTTAAGACTTGAATATTTTCATACTTAAGGGAAATATCCATGAGAATACTGAAGATATGGTGCTGGGGTCATAAAGCAGTGGTAGAGCACTGGCATAGCATGTGCAAGGCATTGGGTTCAATTCTCAGCACCACATATAAATAAATAAAGATTCATTATGAATGAAAAAATATTTAAAAAAAAGATTACTGAAGATATTCCACAGGAAAATAATGAATTAATGCCCCCCAAAAGGCTAAAAGGGAATTAATCTAGTATATACATGGGAAGAATTAGTCCTACATATAAGAAGGTCCCTCTTTTCATTGATACCAAGAAGAGAGAAGAAGAGACATACACAGGTGAGGTAGTGGATGGAGCTTTCTGGAAGCACTCACTTTAATGATGTTGTCGGGAGCTTTGTTTAAGTTGAGGTTCTTGATTCTCACCGTCAGCTGATGGGCAGTCTTGCAAGTTATTAGGTACTTGCTGATTAGAGGCTTTGGAGACTCAGTCCCTTCAAAATGCTTCAATCCTAAAGCTAACAAACTGAAAAAGGTTCAATGATGCTAAATCTCATCTTGTAGTCCTTTCTTCTAAAAACCTTCCCCAGACAACTCCATGCATTTTACAATCCATTTTTTTAAAGTTTTTCTTCTGTTTTCTAATACCACAGATTGAACACAAGTGCATTACAAGTGCACCACTGAACTACAACCCCAGCCCGAAAGAAAAGATTTTTAAAAGCTGTATGCAGAAAAATCCTGGAGTAAGCCTTACACACAATAAAAAAAAAAGTGAAGGGAGAACTGGCGTTGTAGCTCAGTGGAAGAGCGCTTTGCCTAGCATGTGTGAGGCACTGGGTTCGATTCTCAGCACCACATATAAATAAATAAAATAAAGACCCATCAACAACTAAAAACTATTTTAAAGAAATAGAGGAGGAAAAAAGTGGTCAATGAAAGGATTATAATGGAGCCATTAAATATTGCTTTAAAAGCCGGGTGAGGTGGCGCACGCCTGTAATCCCAGCACTTTGGGAGGCTAAGACAGGAGAATTGTGAGTTCAAAGCCAGCCTCAGCAAGGGTGAGGGACTAAGCAACTCAGTGAGACTCGTCTCTACGTAAAACACAAAATACGGCTGGGATGTGGCTCAGGGTCGAGTACCCCTGAGTTTAATCCCTGGTGCCAAAAAAAGAAAAAAGAAAACCATACAGATACACTCAAAAAAGACAATGTTTCACAGCACAGGAAAACAATATCCAGTTATGTTGTTGGGTTTTGTTTTGTTTTGTTTTTTAAAGCAAAAGCACAAAATTACTTAAATGGACAGTAGTTATACAAGAAATACAAGGAGTAAAACTATTGTTTGGGGTGGTATGACAATAAAAACTTTTTCATGGAAGCTTTCCTTTGCATAGTATTTCAAGGACAGTTTTACAGTAAGTAAAAGATAAAACAATGATTTTAAACATTTCAAATCAGCAGTATTTGGCACTGCTGGAACAAGTACATACTACAGAACTTGATCCACTACACTGCTTTTCTTTTTGTTTTTGTGTTCCTGTCTTATTATACGTGTCTTATTTCCCCTGACTGCCTGACAAGGAGCTGCCTTCTTCTGGGAATAGCCTGCTCTTTTGAAGCCCCACAGTAAACACTTACTTGTCCTCAGCCTTGGTGAAGATGATCTTATCCTGAGGATTCTTTGCCTTCAGGGAACATACTGGAAGTAGCTCTGGATACATGAAAACCTTGCTTGTGGCCAGGACCCAGGCCACTTGCTTGGGCAGACAGGGCAATTCACAGGCTGTAAGAAAAAACATCTGTGATAAATGGAATTCTAGGACTAAAGAGGACTTCACAAAAGCTTACAAATGCATGTTCGTACTTAGGTAAAGCTGCCCTTATCTGACTTGATCCCCTCCCACCCTCCTGCCCTCATCAAAATGTTTCCAGTTTTTCTCAACCTAACATACACCTAAAGGAAGTCCCATTCAAAGTCAATAAAAAGTTGATTCTTTCTTTCCTATGTGGGACACTTAACACACTAAGTAACATAAACACAAAGCACCTAGTAATACCTGGCACATAGTGGATACTCAAAAAAATTTTACCTCCTTCCCCCTTTAAATCCTTGAAAGATAAGAGACCTTCAACAATGCTTTCTTTCTTCCAGGATAAGATTCCAACTTCTTTAATCTCCCTCACAAATCTGGTATTCCAAATTTTATTTTTATTTGATTCTTACTTAACTTTCATTAAGTTCTCCCAGATTCCTCCTGAAGTTGGGAACAAAAAAACCATAAAAGGAATGAGACAATTCCGTCTCATTCATTTCTGTCTTCCTATCTCAACCTCTCAATTTTAGGTACCTGTGCCCCTCTTCTAGAGACACAAACTACTATATTTGCACTAAATAGATAAAATAGACCATAAAACAGGCAGTTAGGGCAACGAGCCCCATAAAGCCTTTCTAAATGTAAAAGCCATTCCATAAAATTAACCTGTATAAATATTCCAAACATTCTACTTGACTGCTTTGTTCTGGAGCAGTGGGAAAATTAGAATGTGCGGGACCTCAGTGAACGCTACAGACTCGAGGGCTGGGAGGGCACAACTAATCAGGAAGTCAAAGGCCAAATCAATAGCCTTAACCCTCTTCTAATAACTGTTTAGCATAGATATAGACCAACAGCCTTAGTACTTTTCTAATACCTATTTAGCATTAAATAGTAATCAGTGACCCTACCTGTTAGCTATATTAACGCCTAGACTAGCACACCTGGATGGAAACCTGCTATTAGGTCCCCTTTTGCCTGGCAAAACCTCTGATTCTCTTCTTCTCACTGGAATAAATCCTAATCTTTCACTCTCACCCTCTACTGTCCATGGGTTTCACTCTTTGAATTCATGAGGCAAGAACTTAGAAAGAATTCACTGGCAGGTGGCCTAGGTTTGCTGTGACGCTAGAGAACTGGAACACAGGCCCCACTCGCCAACACCCAAGAATCTGGTCCTATCAGCTGAGACCAGGGCACCCCCGGTAGAAAACAGCTACCACTATGGTGGAGGGGTTTAATCTCATCGCCAACTACAGACACCAAGGTTGATTATCCTGTTTCAATACTTCTCCTTCCAAAACTGTTATTTTTATACAGCCAGTACACTAGGTGTAAAAGTTATTACTATATTTTGGTATTTAGTCAAGTTTTCATTACCAAAATATAGCTATTAAAACAGTGTCTATGATATCATATATTTAAATTTAACTATTTAAGAGCCGGGCGCGGTGGTGCACACCTGTAATCCCAGCACTTTGAGAGGCTGAAACAGGAGAATCGTGAGTTCAAAGCCAGCCTCAGCAACGGCGAGGCACTTAAGCAATTCAGTGAGACCCTGTCTCTACATAAAACACAAAATAGGGCTGGGATGTGGCTCAGGGTTGAGTACCCGTGAGTTCAATCCCTGGTACCAAAAAAAAAGTTTAACTACTTAGTAACTATAAGACTCAGGAGGGGCTGAGATTATGGCTCAGTAGTAGAGTGCTTGCGCCGCTCATGTGAGGCACTGGGTTCGATCCTCAGCACTACATAAAAATAAATAAACAAAATAAAAACACCGTGTTTGTGCCTAACTAAAAAATAGATAAATAGGGCTGGGATTGTGGCTCAGTGGTAGAGCGCTTGCCTTGCATGCGTGAGGCACTGGGTTCGATCCTCAGCACCACATAAAGATACTGTGTCCATCTACAACTAAAAATATATATATTTTTTTAAAAAGATAGATAAATAAATAGACTCATGAATATATTTATTTTATTTTTATTTTTTTGAGCCACTAAATTGCTGAAACTGGCCTTGAACTTGGAATTCTCCTGCTTCAGCCTTCCAAGTCATTGGGATTATAGGTGTGTTCCACCACACCCAGCAAGACAGGGATTTAAAATTAAATCCATATACAACTCCAAATTCAAACCAACACACAAATAATTTGCTAAATAAAAAAACAAATAAAAAACACATATTTAGCTTTAGGGAACAAAGAAAATATTTTCTTAAAAAATATTAAACCAATGCAAGATAGAAACTAAACCTGCAAATTTCTTTAAAATATGGAACATGTCGGACTGGGGCTGGGGCTCAGTGGTAGAATGCTTGCTTTGCATGCATGAGGCACTGGGTTCAATCCTCAGGACCACATAAAAATAAATAAATAAAGATATTTTAAAAAAATATGGAACATGTCAAGCGTACAACACCTTTAACTTGAGATCTAACTGCCCAATCAATATTTCGTTCAAAATTGGGATATTACCTTCTCTGTAATCATCATGGAAGTAAAATGACACAGTCTTATGAGGAAGAGAATAAAAATTTCAACATGGACAAACTTCACCACTTGACTTACTTCTTTACCAGGCCCCAGTTTTCTAGATGGGATAACTAATACCTACATATCCTTCAAGTCCAGTTATTAGCAGAGTCCCACATCTCTACTCCTACTCTGTCCACTGACTCCATGCCTTAACAAAGCACAAATGTTATGTAACTCTACAATATAGATAGAGTACAAAGGAAGGATGAAAGAGAAAAGAAAGAAATTATAAGTATTCTGTGTCCTCTTTCCTAAGAAATTATCCCTAGGAAATTATTTAAGACTCCCATCTCTTGTTGCAAATAAACATTTGAAGTTGACATATTTGTCCCCTACCAGTCTTCTTGACAGTTTTACGAGGGCTCCAGTCGATGCTGACATGTGTGTTGAAGTCTTCAATGAGCTGCATAGCTCCCATCAAGTTACAGGGTTGAAACAAGGTCTGAAACTTGGGGTTGAACTGATGGTGAAGGGCAATGGAACTTTGAGCAAAGGTTCCTAGCTCTTTCTGGGAAAACAGAACATAAAGAAGATCTAAGCAATTCCTGACAATAATACCAGCAGCCCTTGGCCTTTGAATATTAAACTGTCCCTCCTATTTCAGAATAAAAATAGGTAGAAATTATAAACTCTTTCATAATTAGTATTATTCCATGAAGACCTCTCTCTCTCTCTTTCTTTTGGTACCTGAGATTGAAACCAAAGGGCACTTAACCACTGAGCCAGGCCACCCCACCC
>PVHX01009015.1:0-12468 GCA_004024805.1 Geosciurus inauris | reverse complement strand
ATTTTATTCTCAGATTAGATGTTCAGCAGACTTGTTAATGTATGGTCTAATTATCAAGGCAGAATTAAGATTCTTAAGATTAAAAGGCATTATTTTTATATTTTTATCTTTTGGTTTCTCCGAGTATCACCTAAAAAAAATTCTCCTCATGATCCTCTGAACACAGAGGTGAATACACCCTGGTGGACCACCAAGGGACCCTGGAGCATTAGCAAACATACTACTCAAATCCCAAAGAGGTTTATCCAAGGAGCAGAAAGTATCATTATCTATCCAAAATTTCAGAAAATTTCTCCAAAATACTTCAAAATGTCACAAGCAAAATTAATTCTATACATAAAGCATTAATATTGAGCCTAACAAATGGACAATGATTTCAACATCTATAAAAATATCAGTACCTAAATAAACAAGAAGTCAGGGTGAATCCAAAGATAAGGAAGACCCAATAAAAATGTCACAAGGATAGTATTAAGAAAATTGAATACACATCTATCATTTCCCAGGAATCAATGGCTTATGTTCTGTAAGCAAATGGGAAGCTGCAGGACAGAGTAGGCATAGCAACCAAAGACATGCAGAAAAGAACAAATGTAGAGTATCATCAGTGAATAACATAAGAAATGACTTGCCAAGCTAATTTTACACTCGAGTCTTTAGAGTTAGAAATATCTGGAACCTTACAAGAAATATCCTGGTGGTACTGGCCTCCAAACTGAGGTTGGGGTTGGAGATAGCGAGAAGGTGGATTTGGGTCAAAAGCTGAACATGCTGGGGAGGGAAAGAAAATAAAACATTGACATGTTATGATGTTAACATTTCAGAAACACAGGGAGACCTTACCAAGATGTTGCAAATTTATCACACATTTTGCTTTCTGGAGAGAATATGAAGAACAATGCAGGATCTTGGCATGAATTTCTCAGACATATTCCCTTGAGCAAAATGACAGAACTAGAGAAAGTTTAGCCTCAAACCAGAGGGACTGAGATTAGAAAGAAGAAGAAAAAACAATATCTGGTATTGAAGGATATTAAACTTTAGAATGGGTTAAAGATTCTTTGTAATCTCCAATTCTGAATACTATCAGGATCCTTAAGTTCATTCTTGCCTGAGCCATAAGGGCATGAACGTGATGATCTCTTCCAATGTCCTAAATGATGTGAAGATGAGATACTCCACAGTTTTAATGGGTAGTAAGACAGCTCTCTCTGATGTTTACAAACTTGTTCATTTTGGGCTTCAGTGTCAGACCATGAGATAACCCAATAATCATATTATCAAGAAGAGTGTTACCTGCTGCATCTGTTGTTGGAGTCTCTTCCTCTGTGCTGAGTCTAGAATCAGAGTCTGATGAACTTTCTCACTCTGAGGCTTAAGCCTCTCTACCTCCTGTTGTTGTTTGGCTGATGATTTCTTCATCTTCAGTTGTTCAAGTAGCTCCTTCACTGTCCGATGTTGTTCATTTAGCAAGTTGGCCAGTGGTTCCTCAAAACTATCCCCAACAAGGAGATAATTAAATTTCAACATTACCCTAGGTCATCAACACATTCAGTTCCTCCTAATAGCATATGTTAAAAGAACCTGGAAAATGTCTACTTACTACTAATCCCCAAATCCCACTTTAGACATCAGACTTCCAATACTGTTACACAGATTCAAATAAGATGATTTTGGGGGCTGGGAATAGAACTTGGTGATAGAGAGCTTGGCCATCACGGTTGAAGCTCTGGTTTGATCTCCAGCACCACATGTATAAAGCTTTCTAAATAAATAAAGTGATTATGAATTGTGCTCCACCAATTTCTTCTACAATTACTCCTCTAAGTAGTATACAAATGGAGAGGAAATTAAACAAGCAAGGAAAGAAACACAGGAATAACAAAACAGCAAAGAGGCTAGTGGTAACTCATTATTCTTTTTTTTTTTTTGTGGTACCAGGGATTGAACTCAGAAGCACTCGACCACTGAGCCACATCCCCAGCCCTATTTTGTGTTTTATGTAGAGACAGGGTCTCACTGAGTTGCTTAGCGCCTCGCCCTCACTGAGGCTGGCTTTGAACTCATGATTCTCCTGTCTCAGCCTCCCAAAGTGCTGAGATTACAGGCATGTGCCACTGCACCCAGCTCATTATTCTTGCCTTACACTGACACATCCATATTACTCTGAGACTTGTCCTAACAGAGATACAGAATCTTTCAAATGTACAGCATTTGTTCTCTAATTTACCTGCTACTCCCATCTTAGGTCTAGCTTCTCCCATGCACCTATCCATTAGGCTTCCCAGCCTTCCCTTCTTAAAAAGTCAAAGCCCTTCTTGAATAAAGTAGGAAGAATATTGTTAAAACATATGATTTTACATACTAATTACTTATCTTGTCTCTTCCACTAAATTGAATGGTTTCTAAAGGCGTAGCTTGCAGAAGAATCCCAGGCTTTCTACTAAGGTAATATTGTTAAGTTAAAACAAAGGACCAATGAGAGGTCTGTTTGCTTTTGATGTGTTCACCCATGATACACATTGTACCCTGGCCTCCAGTCATCCACCTAATAACTGTACGCTGCTATTCATAATGGATAATAATAAAGTACAGATTCAAATCTGTTACAAAATTAAATCCTCTATTTTCTGGGTTGAAGAAATGCCAACTTCACTAGGCACAACAGCACATGCCTATAATCCCAGAGACTCAGGAGGCTGAGGGAAGAGGACTGCCAAGTGCAAGGCCAGCCTCAGCAACTTAGCAAGACCCTCAAGCAACTTAAAGAGACCCTGCTTCAAAGTTAAAAAAAAAAAAAAAAAAGGGAATAGGGATATACCTCAGTGGTGAAGCACCTCTGAGTTCAATCTCTAGTACCAAAAAGAAAAAAGAAATACCAACTTCATGTGAAAAGGTTAGTACACGTGTTTCAGGCTCCTTAGACATTATGAAGGTGCTCATGGTTTGCTCAATTAATGCCTAGGTGACTAATAATTTTTAGTAACATCTACCAGATATTAATAACAAATAAAAAGAACAAAAAGGAAATACTGGATATTACAATTTAGGATAATTTCTGTGGCTGGCCACATAGAGTCCTACACACCTCTCCAGTACCACTCACCTGGAAAGGTTGCTCTGAATGCCAGCTACTGTTTTCTCTCCCTTCCCAAACAGACACAGCTTGCACTGTAGCTGCACTGCCCCATAACAAGGAGACATTTTACTTGACACCTAATTGCCCAAAGGACTCTGCAGGCTTACAAAAGTAACATGTGGTAGTTAAAGATGGCAAACTGTTAATTGTAATTTCCTAAACACCTTTTCAGAAATAGACTTTTCTTCCACTCTTTAGCCTCAAGGTCTTTGGCTAGCCTACCGTAGGGCTTGAGGGGTATTGAAGTTAGGACGGGACTCAGCCACTCGTTCTTCCTCCTCTGGACCATCATCTTCCATATTGGAGAATCCCATCTCATCTTGGAACTGTGGGCAAAGAAAAAGAAAGTTTTCCTGGGAAATGGGCCTATTTAAGTCACTCCAGCAGTTTCATGATTAAGTGAAAACTGATAGGTAGGATAGACAGGGATAAGAAGGACCAAAGGTGGGAGAGAGGACACTGGGATACAGTCACAGAGGGGGTAAAATCAGCTTTCTCAAAAAAACAGATGTGGGGCTGGGGTCATGGCGCAGTGGTAGCGTGCTGGCCTAGCACGCGGGAGGCACTGGGTTCGATCCTCAGCACCACATAAAAATAAAATAAAGATATTCTGTCCACCTACAACTAAAAAATAAATATTTTTAAAAAATTAAAAAAAAAAAAAAACAACAGATGTGTTGTCAGCTGCCTCAAGAGAATAGGATGGGGCTGGGGTTGTGGCTCAGCAGTAGAGTGCTCACTTAGCATGTGTGAAGCACTGGGATCGATCCTCAGCACCACATATAAATAAATAAAGGTATGGCATCCACCTACAACTAAAAAAAAATTTTTTTTTTAATTTTTTTAATAAAAAAAGAGACTAGATGTCTCAACCCCGATCACAGGGGTGCCACAAACTTCAAGGGCAGAAGACTAGGGCCCCCATCTCCCCACATGCAAAACAGGCCTTAAAACATAAACCAATCAGCAAATACCCCCAGCAAATTGAGCATTAAAGGTGGTATCCACATACCACCTTGGCTGTTCTCAATTAGGTTTGCAGGCCTGACAAAACCAGAAACTAAATGAGTATATAGACAGTACCCCTGGGGAACACAAGGGCCATTCTCACTCTGGAACAGACCATCCTAGGTCTATGATGAATGTACTTTTGTTTTCAATAAATGTTTGATGTGTGTAGCTGCTTGTATGTGCCCCCAGTAACTGACCTAACTGGGACAGAAGAACCAAGAAATCTGCTTCCTCCTGTGACATTCCCACAACAAAAACTACAGATTACAGGACATTAATCAGGCAGGTACCGAAAAGAGCTCACATCTGACCATTCTCATTAGCACTCCTAAAACCCCACACTTGCAATGTCCATTATTCCAAAAAAAGTCTTTCAACCAACTAACTTGTAATAAGGACAGAGAATATGCAATTCAGAATCATCAATCTTTTACATAGATATATCTTTCATGAGACAAATTTATGAAAAGGTTACGTATTTGTGCTCCAGTATTTAAACCATAATCTTTAAGGGAGCACCAATGATAGTTGGGGAGGACATGAAAAGTTTATAAGGAAAATCTCACTAAGAATAAACTACACATGGAAAATCAAGAATTTACTAGTTAGTAAAATGTTCTCGCCACAGTATTTTCTGGATGGACTAACAGGGCAATGACTCAGGCAGACCATCCTTTTGGAGAAAGGATCCCACAAACCAAAGGTCAAAGCTTGCTAGAGAATCTACTTTCCTTTTTCTCTCCATTATAACAAATTTTCAATTTATTTGAAACAATTCAGTTTCAAAGACTAAATTACAGCAGTCACAGAAAAAGCAGGGTATAGTCAGAAACAATGAATGATCAGAAATACTGCTTTTTTGTTTTTAATAGTCATGCACAAAAGTATTAACTTCAAAGTTTTAAAAGGGAGATTCTTTTTTTTTTTTTTTTTAATTTTAGTTGTAGATGGACACAATACCTTTATTTTGTTTATTTAGTTTTTTTATGTGGTGCTGGGATCTAATCCCATGCCGCACACATGCTGGGCAAGCGTTCAACCACTGAGCCACAACCCCAGCCCTAATACCATATACATACTGCAATATGAAGAGCATTAAAATAGGGCCATTAGTCATTTGCATGAAAATATCAACCACAGAGAGGGAGCAGGAAAGTGCTGGGGAGTGATACTGAACAAATTCTATTATTATATTGTGTACATGTACAAATTCATAATGACAAATCCCATCATTATGTACAACTATAATGCACCAATAAAAAATATGGAAGAAAACACCACCCATAAAACTAAATAGGGCCCTATATGTGGAGGATTTAAGTTTTATTTTCAAACCAAAAAACTCTTAATATTGATCACACAATAGAATGCTTATTAAAAGTCAATATATAAGCCAGGCACGGTGGCTCACGCCTGTAATCCTAGCACTTTGGGAGGTTGAGACAGGAGAATGGCCAGTTCAAAGCCAGACTCAGCAACGGCGAGGCACTAAGCAACTCAGTGAGACTCTGTCTCTACATAAAACACAAAATGGGGCTGGGATTGTGGCTCAGTGGTCAAGTACCCCTGAGTTCAATCCTCAGTACCAAAAAAAAAAAGTCAATATATAGATTTCATTTTAAAAATAAGTATTTTAGCCAGGCACATGCCATATGCCTGTAATCCTAGCAACTCGGGAAGCTGAGGCAGGAGGATTGCAAGTTCAAAGCCAGCCTCAGCATCTGTAAGGCACTAAGCAACTTAGTGAGGTCCTTTCTCTAAATAAAATACAAAATAGGGCTGGGGATGTGGCTCAGTGTTTGAGTGCACCTGAGTACCTAAATAAATAAATATAAGTATTTTGTAATATGGTACAGTGTGTAATGACAATTCTTTGAGACTAAAACAGGGCATTTCAATTGTTAAAATTAGGAGGAAAATGTTAGCTTTTTGTAGTTTCCAATCCATCCACAAAATTTATCCCAAATGTCTTCCATCAGTCAATTGTACAACTATTTTAGTTTCTCCACAAATAATTTAACAATTTTTATTTTAAAACACCTACATTTTAAACTAAAAAACAAGCAGCAGCAGTACTATACTCAGTATTTTAAATATGTTCCAGTAGAGAAGTATAACTTCAACTAATTTACTGCCATTTTTATTATTATTATTATTATTATTAGGTAGAGAACTCAAGGATGCTTTGCCACTGAACTACACCCCTAGTGTTTTGTTGTTGTTGTTGTTGTGTTTTTGTTTTTTGTTTTTTTTTTTTTGGTACCAGGGATTAAACTCAGAGGCACTCGATCACTGAGCCACATCCCCAGCCCTATTTTGTGTTTTATGTAGAGAGAGGGTCTCACTGAGTTGCTTAGCACCTCGCTCTTGCTGAGGCTGGCTTTGAACTCGCGATTCTCCTGTCTCAGCCTCCCAAAGTGTTGGGATTACGGGTGTGTGCCACTGCTCCTGGATGTTTTTGTCTTTTTGAGATAGAGTTTCACTAAATTCCTGAGGCTGGCCTCAAACTTGCGATCTACTTGCTTCAGCCTTCCGAATTGTTGGAATTACAGGCATATGCCACCATGCCTGGTACTGACATTAACTTTTTAAAAACTTAAAACTATTTGGAATGGATTTGTGGCTCAGTGATAGAACATTTGCCTAGCATGTGTGAGGCACTGGGTTTCAGCCTCAGCACCACATAAAAATAAATAAAAGAAAGGTACTGTGTCCGCCTACAACTAAAAACTATATATTTTTTTTAAAAACTTACAAATACTCAAAACAAAGAGAAAAAACTTTAGATAGCCAAGATTAAGCACTTGCCTTGAACGTGGAGCTGGCATGACAAGAAGGGAACTGTACTTGTCTACTCATTATATTTTATTTAGTAGCCATGTAAGGAAGTGCACACTCACACTTATGCCAAATATTTTTCTATTTTTAATGGATATTCATTTAAAATAAATCTGAATTTTAATATTTAGCCCCAAATATTTTTCCAACTGCCTACCATATTCCAATTAAATGCTATATCTAGTAATGTTTTAAAAACAATAGGAATAGGTGCTGGGGTTACGGCTCAGCAGTTGAGCGCTTGCCTCGCATATGTGAGGCACTGGGTTCAATCCTCAGCACCACATAAAATAAATAAAGATATTGTCTTCATCTACAACTAAAAAAACATTTTAAAAAAACAATAGGAATAATAACTAAAGGTTCTACTCATAAATTATAAATATTGTGCAGGTTTGGTATCCATATCACTGGTGAAGTCAATTTAAAAATATGATTTGAAGCTTGGAAGGCAGAGGCAGAAGGATTGTGCAAAGCCAGCCACAGCTATTTCGTGAGGCACTAGGTAACTTAGCAAGACCCTGTCTCAAAATAAAATATAGAAAAGGGCTGGGGATGTGGCTCAGGGATTAAGCACCCCTGGTTTCAATCCCCTCCAAAAAAGGGGGTGGGATGATTTAAACTTCTCCTTAATTATTAATAGGCAATCGTTCTGACTTTTGAGGAATACTGATGCTGCTTCCAAAAGCCTTCCCTGCTTTTCTTCTTCCTACTAATATGGTTTTACATGTTGTCAGTCAAAAAAGATTTACAGTAAGGACAGCTTGCTGTATAAAACTATACCTACACTAATATTAATTATCTCAGAAAATTCTCAGTTTCTTCCACTTTATTTAAAACCCAGATAGATCTGAAAAGGCAGCTGAGGCATGAGACTAAAGATTTTCTGGGTATCTACAAGTTCCTAACATCCTTTGGGAACAGAGAAAGGGGAGTGAAATGAGAACAGAAGGTGACTGAGCTGGGTTTGTGGTTCAGTGGGAGAGCACTTGCCCAGCTTGGGTAAGGCACTGGATTCATTTCTCAGCACCATATAAAAATAAATAAATAAAATAAAGCTATTGTGTCCACCTACAACTAAAAGAATATTTAAAAAAAAAAAAAAAAGAAGGGAAGGTGATCATAAAGAAATTGCTGAGGAGAAAAATGTACATCCAAAACAAACAAAATAAACAACCATTGGCATGTTATGATCTGCAGCCTGAAGAAAGGGCACATCTGTATGACTCTGCACTTAACTGTAAGCAATTTTTCTTTCAAAAATAAAATCTTGCTGGGCGTAGTGGTGCATGCCTATAATCCTAGCAGCTCTGAGGCAAGAGGATTGCAAGTTCAAAGCCAGTCTCAGCACAAGTGAAGCTAAGCAACTGAGTGAAACCCTGTCTCTAAATAAAATACAAAATAGGGCTGGGGATGTGGTTCAGTGGCCAATCCCTGGTACCCCCACCCACCAGAATTCTTATCAATCATTACAAAATCCATGAACTATATTATTGACTAGAACCTCCCCAAAATCCACAATCTATATTGCTGAATAGAATATTTATTATTCTGCTTCGACTTTTCAACTAAATTTATGTAGGAAAAAAACACACACAAATACACGTAACCATAAAAAAAGGCAAAGCCTTCAAACCAAAGATCCCTGAATCACCTCTAAGAAAATAATCTACTTGTTTACAAGACTACTGTCATTTCATATTACAGCTGACCATAATTTCATTTAATTTATAGATAACTGTAAATTCTTCTGCGGGGCATGGTGGCACACACCTGTAATCCCACACTTTGGGAGGCTAAGACAGAAGAATCGCAAGTTCAAAGCCAGCCTCAGCAATAGCGAGGCGCTAAAAAACTCAGTGAGACCCTGTCTCTAAATAAAACACAAAATAGGGCTGGGGATGTGGCTCAGTGGTCGAGTGCCCCTGAGTTCAATCCCAAGCACCAAAAAAAAAAAAATTGCTAGAGAATTTTTTCTTTCCCATTTTTTATTGGTGTATTAGAGTTGTATACAATGATGAAATTTGTTGTTATATATTCATACAGTCACATGATATAACAATATCATTTGGCCAACATCACTCCCCAACAATTTCCTCCTTCCCTTTCCCTGACTCCTGGTCCCTGATCCCTTTCCTCTTGGGATCTCCCTTTGATTTTCATGAGATCCCCAACTCCTCACCTTTCTTTTTCTTTTTCTCTCTTTAAAAAGAAACATACAATCCATAAACCTCGGAGTTTGTCTTACTTTGCTTAACATAATGTTCTTAAGTTCCATCCATTTTCTTGCAAATGACATGATTTCATTTTTCTTTTTTTTTTTTTTTTGGGTACTCAGGGGCACTCGACCACTGAGCCATGTCTCCAGCCCTATTTTGTGTTTTATGTAGAGACAGGGGATTTCATTTTTCTTTATGGCTGAATCAAACTCCATTGTGTATACATACCAAATTTTCTTTATCCATTCATCCAGTGATGGACACCTAAGCTGTTTCCATAGTTTGGCTTTTAATTTTTCTGCTATGAACATGAATATGCATGTGTTGCTCTAGTATGCTGACTTTTTAATTCTTCAGGATAAATATCAAGGAGTGGTACAGCTGGGTTATACAGTGGCTCCACACCTAGTCTTTTGAGGAACCTCCATACTGATTTCCATAGTGTTTGTACTAATTTACAGTCTCACCAACAGTATAAAAGTATTCCTTTTTCTCCACATTCCTTTTTTTTTTTTTTTTTGGTACTGGGGATTGAACTCAAGGGCACTCGATCACTAAGCCACATCCCCAGCCCTATTTTGTATTTTATTTAGAGACAGGGTCTCACTGAATTGCTTAGCACCTCAGTTTTTGCTGAGGCTGGCTTTGAACTCGTGATTCTCCTGTCTCAGCCTCCAGAGCCACTGGGATTATAGGCATGCACCACCGCGCATGGCTCCAATACAGTTTTGATTCACATTTCTCTAATCGCTAATGACATTAGACATTTTTCCATATATTTGTTGGCCATTTGTGGTTCTTCTTTTGAAAGTATCTATTTAATACATTTGCCCACTTATTAATAGGGTTATTTGTTCTTTTGGTATTATTTTTAGTTCTTTATATGTTCTAGATATTAATCCTCTGTCAAAAGACTTTCTCCCATTCTGTAAATTTCCTCTTCACATCCCTAATTATTTCCTTGCTGTACAGAAGCTTTTTAATTTGATGCTATCCCATTTATTATCCTTTGGCATTATTTCCTAAGCTTTAGGGGTCCTATTTAAAAAGTCATTGCCTGTTACTATATGCTAGAGGACTGACCCTAAATTTTCTTCTAGGAGTTGCATAGTTTCTGGTCTAATTCCTAGGTCTTTGAATCATTTTGACTTGATTTTTGTGTAAGGTGAGAGATAATGGTCTAGTTTCATTCTTCTATGTATGAATAACCAGTTTTCCCAGCATCATTTGTTTAAAAGGCTATCTTTAATGTATGTTTTTGGCAACTTTGACAAAGATGACTGCAGATGTGTGGGTTTGTCTGTGTCTTCTGTTCTGACATTGATCTATATGTCTGTTTTTATGCCAGCAGCATACAGTTTTTGTTACTACAGCTCTGTAGTATGATTTGAAGTCAAGTATTGTGATACCCCCAGCATTGCTTCTTTGGTTTAGAATTGGTTTGGCTCTTCTGGGCCTTTTATATTTCCAAATGAATTTTAGAACTGTTTTTCCTAGTTCCATCAGTATTTTGATAGCGACAGCACTGAAAATGTATATTGCTTTTGATAGTACGGCCATTTTAACAATTTATTCTCCTATCCATGAACATGGGAGGTCTTTCTGTCTTCCAAGCTCTTCTTCCTTTCTTCAATGTTCAATAGTTCTCATTGCAGAGATCTTTTACCTCCTTGGTTAAATTTATTCCAAGCTTTTGTTGTTGCTGTTGTTGTTGTTCTGGTTTTGAAGCTACTGTGAATGGAATTGTTTTCCTGATTTCTTTCTCAGCAGATTCATTGATACATATAGGAAAGTTATTGATTTTTGTATGCTGATTTTGTAACCTGCTACTTTGCACAATTTGTTCATTAGCTCTAGAGTCTTTTGGTGTTTTTTGGATCTTCTATGTATAGTACCATATCCTGTGCAAACACTGATAATTTGACTTCTTCCTTTACTATTTTTGTCCCTTTTATTTCCTTCTCTTGTCTAATTGTTTTGGCTAGAATTTCAAACACTATATTAAATAGGAGTGATGAGAGTGGACATTCTTGTCTTGTTCCAGATTTTAAAGGAAATTCTTTCAGTTTTTCTCCATTTACTATGAGATTGGCTTTGGGTTTTTCATATATGGCCTTTATGATGTTGAGGTAGGTTCCTTCTATCCCTAGTTTCCTCAGTGTTTTTTATTTTTGTTTTTTAATCTTGAACAGGTGCTGAATTTTGTCAAAGGCCTTCTCTACATCTATGGAGATGGCTAAGTGATTTTTCTCTATTTATGTGGTAAATTACATTTACTGATTTGCATATGTTAAACCATCCTTGCATGTTTGGGATAAAACCTACTTGGTCATGATGTACAAATCTTTTTGATATGTTGTTGAATATAATTTGCTAATATTAAAAAATTTTAAGCTGGGTGTGGTGGTGCATGCCTGTAATCCCAGCACTTTAGGAGGCTGAAACAGGAGACTCATGAGTTCAAAGCCAGCCTCAGCAACAGCGAGGCACTAAGCAACTCAGTGAGACCCTATCTCTAAATAAAATACAAAATAGGGCTAGGGATGTAGCTCAGTGATCAAGTACCCCTGAGTTCAATCCCCAATACCAAAAAAAAAAAAAGAAAGAAAGAAAGAAAGAAAGAAAGAAAGAAAGAAAGAAAGAAAGAAAGAAAGAAAGAAAGAAAAATTCTTTACATCTAAGTTTATCACATACATTATTCTGTAGTTTTCTTTCCTTGATGTATCCTTGTCTGGTTTTGGTATGAGTGTGATACTGGCTTCATAAAATGAATTTGGAGGGGTTCCATCCCTTTCTATTTCATGGAATAATTTCAAGAGCATTGGCATTAGTTGTTCTTTACAAATATGGTAAAATTCAACTGAGGATCCATCTGGTCCTAGGCTTTTCTTTGTTGAAATTCTTTTTATTACTACTCCTATCTCATTAAGATACCAGTCTCCCTATGTTTTCTGTCTTCTAGATTCAATTTTGGCAGATTGTATATATCTAGAAATGCATCCATTTCTTTCTTTTTTTAAATTTTTTTTTAGTTGTTAATTTGTGGAAGACATATGCAAGGGCATGCCACAAAATGGCGCCGAGCTACCAGCTCAGGCCTGACCACGCTGCCCCGGGAGAGCCATCACCTCGCCCTTATTGGCTGACCTCTGCTTCCGTGTTCGTGGACAAGACATGGACAATGAATACTCTCCTACCTAAGTGCCTCTGTACATCCCACTTCCGCATTCTTAGCTCAGTAACAGGACACCTACCCCCTCC